>WNWK01003666.1:5955-28455 GCA_009830355.1 Cherax destructor
TTGCAGATGAGGGAAGTTAATGAGAAGAAAAAACCATTTGGGAGGATCGGGTGGGACTACAAAAAACCAGACAGGCAAAAAGCCTGGTCCAGTAAATGGCTTTTTTTGAATTTAACCCCCAAAAATGTAAAGTCATGATGGGGGGGGAAAGGGGAAAAGAAGACCGCAGACAGAGTATAATCTAGGCCAAAGACGCAAACCTACCAAAAAAAAGATCTTGGGGTGAGATTACCGAGCACATCTCCTGGGGAAAATCAATGGGAAAACCCGCTAGCATACGGGGGCTAAAAACCTAAGAATGGGTTCCCAAACCCCCCTCACAAGGAATCGTTCAAGACCTGACACCATATACGGGGGGGCCCATACGGGATTTCAGCACCAGTTTAAAACCCCACACCTGATCAACACGCAAGAAATTAGAGAAAGTGCAGAGGTTTGAAAAAGACTAGTCCCAGAGCAAGGGGGATTGTCCAGAAGAAAAGTTAAGGAAACTCTGACGAAAATTAGAGGACGGGAGGGTTGGGGGAGACATATTAAATAAAAAATGGGGAGGAATAAAAAGGTGGACAGAACAAGATGTTCAAGAGAGGGGACACAGAAACAAGGGGTCACAGTTGGGTTAAAGACCCCCAGAGTCAAAAGGGGTGTTAGGAAGCATTTCTTCAGTCATAGAGTTGCGGAATGAAAAGCCTAGGTGACGTAGGGGAGGCGGGAAAAAAAAAATAGTTTTAAGACGAGGTTTGATAAAACCTTTGGGGCAGGGAGAGAGGGCCCAGTAGCAATAGTGAAGAGGGGGGCCAGGGGCCCCCGACTGCCCCCCAACCCAAATTGGGAGACAAAAGGTGAGACAAAAAGGCCACCGGGGACAAAAAAAAAAACACGAACTGATTCCACTTATACCAGATAGATCCTCTTGCCACCCATGATAAATCCCACACAGGGCTCCTCCCACCCATGAAAAATCCCACACAGGGCTCCTCCAGCATATTAGGAATCCCATACGGAAATTCTCCCACACTGCTTATCATCACCACCATCTGCCTACTCCATCAACTTCCTCTCCACCACCTTCCTTTCCACCACCTGTCTTTCCACGGGGGTTTCGCTTCAAGACATTCACCAATTTTCCCTTTTTTATCACCTGCCGCCTTCTCCACCACATTTTTTTTCACCACCGTCCTTCTACAACACTTTTTTTACCCACATCCTGCCCCCAGAAAAATGCCAACATCAACTGCTTTTTTAAAATCACCTTTCCCCCACTAGCCTTTACTTTCAGGTTGGGGGGGGGGGTGGCAACTGCAGTGGGGGGAGCTGTTAGGGGGGTTTAAAAAGAAAAAATTGGGGGGGTTTGGGGGGGAAAAAAGGGGAAACCCCCCCGGAGTAAGTTTGGATTTAGGGGGGAAAAAGGGGGGAGCAGAAAAGGTGGGAACAAGATTGATGGACTGACAACATCGTCTCAAGATTGAGGGACTGACCACCTCAAACTCCTCCTGTTCTTCACGATTCCTGGTGATGGATCAGTGCCCTGGTGATGGACCAGGTACTTCGGCTCATTCAGTACCCTGGTGATGGACCAGGTGCTTCGGCTCATTCAGTACCCTGGAGATGGACCAGGTGCTTCGGCTTCCTCAGTACCCTGGTGATGGACCAGGTGCTTCAGCTCCTTCAATGCCCTGTTGATGGACCAGGTACTTCGGCTCATTCAGTACCCTGGTGATGAATCAGGTGCTTCGGCTCATTCAGTACCCTGGTGATGAACCAGGTACTTCGGCTCATTCAGTACCCTGGTGATGGACCAGGTGCTTCGGCTCATTCAGTGCCCTGGTGATGAACCAGGTACTTCGGCTCATTCAGTACCCTGATGATGGACCAGGTGCTTCAGCTCCTTCAGTACCCTATTTTATAGTGCCCTGATTATCAAAGCATATTCCTTGGATGGAGTAGGTGGGTTTGGTAGGAGATTTTGTTTGTGGGATTGGTTTTGGGTTTTAGGGGGACTTACCTAGTGTGAACCAGTTGGCTTGCTGCATTCTCCTTATTTCTGTGTTGTTGTGAGTGAGAGGGGTTGGATTTGAACGGGACTTGCACAATGGTTGGGGTGGGGGGGGTTTGTCAGGGCTTGTTGCTTGGATGGCGATGGGTTGGACAAATATTTTTATTGGTGGGTTGGTTTTGACTTGGACCTGCCAAGTATGGGCCAGTAGGCCTGTTGCAGTGTTCTGCCTTTCTTATGTTCTTATATTCTTATGTTCTTACCTGTCGTCTCCAGCACCTGCCTTCACTATCACCTGCCTCTTCCATTACCTGGCCTCTCCATCACCTGACCTCTCCATCACCTGGCCTCTCCATCACCTGGCCTCTCCATCACCTGGCCTCTCCATCATCTGGCCTCTCCATCACCTGACCTCTCCATCATCTGGCCACTCCACCACCTGCTTTCATCAAGCCAGTAAACTAGATATATGATCTTCGTTGTTTTAATTTGTGTTTGGGAATTCCTAAACATCTCTTATCACTTTGACTTGTGTATTATTTGTTTTCTTTATACATTAGGAAACAAATTTAGGACAACTATTAAGGTCATTAACAATTTCAGATATAAAGGTTAAATCCGATAACTTGAATAATAAGCACAAGTTGAAAATCGGACTAAGAACATTTATCAAATTAGTGATTATTGTATATGTAAATAGCGTTTAATGTATCACTAGAATAATATCTGCATATATTCATGACAGATATGTACACAAAGAGATGTCAGTCTCTCACTGTATATACAGTAGAGTAAGAGATCACTTTAAACCCATTTTTTTAAATAATTATATTCTTGACTGGAGATGTACAGTTGACATGCAGCTTTAATGACCTAACATCCAGGAACATAACCAAGAACATGGTTATTAAGTCATCATTGATTGCCTACAATGTATTTTTATGCTTTCTACTTTTAATTTATGTTCCATGTTGTCAATTTAGGTCGATCACAATATATACGTTTTGCTATCACTGAGAGCCAGAGAGAAGAATTTAGCTTGATTTTTATCGTCAGAGACAATTGAGTTCCCACAGTAATACTAAAGGATGTTATATGATATAAGCTAAGCAAAGAGCGTTAGTAATGCATACACACTTAGATGTGTCTGTGAGTTTTCAGTTCCAGCTATTGGATTGACTTTCAATCGACTCCAGTAGTTAGCTTCTGCTTTTTGGTAGTTTGTCAAATATCTTCTATTGAAATCATATACATATATAGAGTTTACCTCCATTGCTAATATCATCATCTTGTTCTACTTGGAAACATTTCCTATGGCATTTGTGAGTGTTCATTTTTATACTATGCTCAATTGTTCTTGTTCCTTCGAGTCATTAGCAAATAGTTTCTAACACTCCGTATGGGTTATTTGGGTGTTCACGTGCTATGTGTCATTGGAGATAAAGATCAAAATTGTGCTTTTTATCATAAAAGAACCAAAATTGATGTGACTTCTGAGCTACGTAGGTATTCTAAACTATTGTGTATATGGAGCCATCCAATCGACCTTTGACGTCATTGACGTCGAATGTTTTGTTATACCTAAGAAAAAAGTGAGTGAGTGACCAGCATTCAGTGCGTCCCGTGACAGACGAGAGTGTACCACAAACTAGTTATCATGAGCCCAGGTGACGGGAATTCCGTAAAAATTTATTTCAGGAAACGCTAGGGATTTACACCGTCGTAACGGTAACCGATAAGTGTACAGTGTACTGAGGATCAATCAGTTGTTCCCACAGATGCGATATCAGCGCTGATTTCTTGGACTGTGTTGGGCGCTAGCCCGCTTATACGTGTGTGCGTGTGTTCGTTTATTTGGTATTTCACACTAAATGGGTTCTGAGCCTGATCCGCCACCTATGCATTTACACCATCGTGAAGGAGAATGGCCTGAGTACTTAGCCTAGCTCAATATTACTAATTCTGCCTCACTCATTTCCTGGTCTTACTGGATACAACACTTTTGTCCTGCAGTTTACCATCTCGGCTCTGGCGGAACTGTAATGCAACAGCTGTGGAAAGATTCACTTAATATATGCTTGGTCCTCCAAGAGTTTTTCTTCATCACTGCTGTACAAGTATGAAGGTTGACAACAAGCAACCAATATGCAGGCGTTCTTTGAAGTGTCATCCTCTCGCAGGTGTTGATAAAAATGTTCCCTGCTCATGTAGATTTTTATGAAGGTGCCTTATATTCTCACAGGTGTTCATATGACAGCACCGTACCCATGCAGGTGTAATACAGGTGTTTCATACTAATGGAAGTGATTTATACCCACGCAGGTGTTTAAAGTAATCCTTCATCGCACAAAGGTAATTACGGTGTTCAAGACAATGTTTCATATCCATGTAAGAGTTTAGGGAAAAGCTTCTTACTCACGGAGGTTATTGTGAAGTGTTTCATTCTCACACAGGTGTTTATAAAAGTGCTTCAAAACCATGTATGCTGAAGTGCGAAGCGCTTCAGCATACATGGTACTTATAGAAGTGATACACACCTCTAGAGGAAATACTCCAAATCAAACATGATCTGAGAATAAAGGTTTATTAGAAAAGTTGGTACCGCAAAATTAAATCTAATATTAGCAGCAGTACCACACTAGTCTAAAATATACCTTCCAGGCGTTGTTTGTAGGTGTGTTGTCGTTATTATGGTACTCTTATGAGAGCGTGTTGTAGCGTTTGTAGAGGTTTTGAAGTGTTTTTCAATGCGTGGAGTTGTTTGAAGTTTTGTGGTGTTTGAATATATGTATTGTGATGTTTGTAGGTGGGTTGTGTTGTTTATATATGTATTATTATTTGTATATGTAGATTTTTGTAGCGTTTGTAAGGTTTGTGTGGAGTTTGTTGGTGTGTTGCAGTGTTTGTAGGTTCTTGTGTGTTATTTATCTCGCAGATCAGTTTTCAGGATAATAGCTGTTATCCTACCTCAGCTCATTTCAAAGCCCAGCTCCTATCTAAGGTACACTGCTACCCCCAGGACGAGACCTACAACAGTCGACTATCACCCAGGTACCCACTTGCTGCTAGGCTAATAGAGACAGCAGGTATAAAGAACCATGTCCAAAGATTCCACCCGTGCCGGTTATCCAACCAACAGAGCTGAGTGCTCTGTTGTGTTAGGTATGTTGTTTATATAGTTATATAGTGTTTGTATTTGCGTGGAACTTGTTGGTGTGTTATTCACGTAGGTGTGTGGTGTTTGTACGTGTGTGGTGTTTGAAGGTGTTATGTTTGTAGGTTGTATTGTATTAGTTTGTGGTGTTGTTTATAATCTCACTGCAATATAAAGTGTATCGAGGTATAACCATCTCATAATTATTTTATAAAAGAAGTGACGTATGATGATTTTAAATATAATTTATTACCGCTGAAGCTATTGATGGGGCACTGATTATAAGTAGTGTAAAGTGTATATTTTTTTCTATATATATACATAGATGTAAATATCAGTTTTATAAACCAGTAGATGTATCTCTTTGTGATAATATACATTGAGAGCTATATATATATATATATATATATATATATATATATATATATATATATATATATATATATATATATATATATATATATTAGGTCACAGATTATTTATATGAAAATCACAAACATGAATACAATACTATAACATATCAAAGATCTTCTCCAGCTCCTCTGAAGCTTCAAATTTAAATTGGATAAATATATGAGCGAAAGGGGTTGAATTTAAGTGGGACTTGCACATCAGTTAATTTGATTATCAAAACTTATTCCTTGGGTAGCACTGAAAATTGGCTGGGCAAATATTTTTGTTTAGTGTGTTTGGGCTTGAGAAGGACGTGCTTATTATAGGCCAATACGCCTGTTGCAGTGTTCCTCCATTCTTATGTATACAGTTAGCATTTTTTCTCTGGATGGCTGCGCTGAGACGCTGGAACATGAATGTGGCTGCCCTTTAGTCACTAGTCCTGTTAATGAGTCTGGAACCCAGCTAATCAGATCAGTAGCATTGGACACGAGAGGAGCACCAAGGAAAGTGCTATTGGCTGGATCGATAGCTCGTGTTGTTGGAAATGCAGCAGTAATATCCTCAATGATCTGTCAATTGGTAGAAACTATTTTGCATTTGGCAGGGTTTAAAAGTAGGCCCAGGCTCTCTTCAATTTGTTTTATTTTCCTGAAGTCCTCTAGTCTGACTGGTGTATCTCTGCCTTAGAATGGATTACATGTGCAGGATATATTCAGTAACAGTGTTACTTTTATCCATATTCTTGATGCGTGAAATGCTGTAGTCGACAAACTACAAATCTGTCAAAGTGATGTTGAACAAAAAGCAGAGTTTTTAAAATATTCGTATGGTGTAGAATCTATAAAAATCTTTTTCTCCTTCATTTGTTATGAGTTGGTATACTCCATTGTTTAAAATGCGGTGTTGTTTGGATCTCTGAAAACCCCGATGAAGAGAATGTTGTTGGTAACGTTGTCAGTAATTACGAAGACAAAGGGATGATCACAGGTAAAGACACGAGGGGGTGATGGTAGTCCGAGAAACGATGTTGTTTCAAAAATTAGTGCCGTAGCTGCTGCTGCTTCTGTGCCCTCCTCGGTAACCTCCACTACAGCCTTGTGGATTCCTTTCGACACTGCTATTTGTCCAGCAGGAACATAGTTTGAGAGGTCAGCATCGCTCGTGAACAGGTCCTTAATTCCCAGACGATGAAGAGTCTGGGGAAGAGAGAAGATTATTGCAACAAGAGAATAGATTCATGTTTCCCAGAAACTTAGATTTCTCTGCCAGCAAAGTAGAGACTTTTTTAAGATTTCTATAAAAGTGAAAGTAAACAGAATTTTAACTGAGACCTAACGCAATGCGTCTGCTGTTCACATATGACGGCCGAGTTAGAGGCATAATGTGTCAAAAAAAGGTCCTTAACAAAATATTTTTTTTAGATTATCGAGTATGTTAACACTAAACGTCCTCTATGCAATACTGCCTTCTCAAGCTTAAATTAACTGCATGACAATACAAACGTTCCAAAGGATTCTACTATGTCCAGCGGTACCAGATATGACTTTCCCTTGCAAGTTATTTTCTTATAGTCGACTTATTATACGCAATCATATATTTTTCTTGCATATAACTTATCCTAACCTAGAATAAGAAATACATTTTGTATACATTTATATCATGCAAAAATTAACAAATTCTACATACAGTACATGATAATGCTCTACCTGTATAGAGTACAAATTATATACAGTACTGAATTTTTCAGTCATGTCCTACATAAGATATCACCACTACCACATATGTTACACCACATATTTTACACTATCACATATTTTACACTATCACATAAGTTACACCACCACATATGTTACACCTCCACATGTTTCACCACATATACTACACCTCCACATATGTTACACCATCATATATGTCTCACCATACATGTTACACCACATATGGTACACCATCACATATGTTACACCACATATGTTATATCACCACATTTACTGAATTAATTTATTAGTAGAATGAAAAAATGTCTGATATGTCTGGTATATGGAAATGACATGACGAAAGGGATAAATTCGGAAGTGTTCCTGTTTGCAGACAATGTGAACCTAATGCGGAGATTTCAAATGGATGAGGGTCAGGTAGGACTACAAAGGGGTGTGAACAGGCTGAAACATTGGGGAAAGTCAGAGAAGACCACAAACAGAGTACAGGCTAGGGGGCCAAAGACTGCAAACTTCACTCAACCAAAAAGATCTTGGGGTGATTATAATATCGAACGAATCTTCTGAGGCTCACATCAACCAAATAACTGGTGCAGCATATGGGCGCCTGGCAAACCTAACAATAACGTTACGACATCTAAGTAAGGAGTCATTCAAGACACTGTGCACTATGTACGTCAGGCCCATACTGGAGTATGCAGCACCAGTATGGAACCCACACCTGGTCAAACATATCAAGAAATTAGAGAAAGTGCCAAGGTTTGCAACAAGACTAGTCTCGGAGCTAAGGGGAATGCCCTACGAGCAGACGTTAAGGGCAATCAACCGGACGACACCGGAGGACAGGAGGGATAGGGGGGACATGATAATGACATATAAAATACTGAGAGGTATTAACAAGGTGGATAGGGACAATGTTTCAGAGATGGGACACAGCAAAAAGGGGTTACAACTGGAAACTGAAGACTCAGATGAGTCACAGGGATATTAGGAAGTGTTTCTTCAGTCACAGAGTTCTCAGGAAATGGAACAATCTGGAGAGTGATGTAGTGGAGGCAAGATCCATACATAGCTTTAAGAAGAGGTTCAATAAAGTTCATGGAGAAAGGAGAGTGCACCTAGTAGCGATTAGTGAAGAGGAGGGGCCGTGAGCTATGAATCGACCCCTGCAACTACAAATAGGTTAGTACACACACACACAAACACACACACACAAATACAAATACACACACACACATATATATACATACACAAATACACACACACACAAATACACACACACACAAATACACACACGCAAATACACACACACATACACAAATACACAAACACGCACACACATAAATACACACACACACACACAAATACACAAACACACACACACACACACACACACACACACACACATACACACACACACACACACACACACACACATTCTAACGCACGATGCTTGCATATTCAACTCTGTCTAAATGTCACTCTTGCTAGTCAAGTATTCTCTACCAGAATGTGTTTTCTACATAATTATTGTTTTCCATAGTTCTTGATCTGAGAAGGTGGTCTTCTCCTCCTCTAGTACTTTTATTTATTGTCCGACCTTTTTTTCTGAAAAATGTGTCAATATGGGTATATTAGGGTGTAGAACTTTTATAGTGATAACTCTGAAAATATAACAATAATAAAAAATAAAAAACATATGGCAACACTGGCGTATACCTACAGGAAAATTGAACATAGGAAGGATATAGAAACGAACGCATTGGTTTAGTAATGGAGTCGTGGATGAGGGAAATAAACTCCAGAGTAGAGTTAGAGGCTAAAATTTTGAGCGAGGTAAACTTGCCTAGTATGGGCCAGTAAGCCTGCTGCAGTGCTCCTTCTTTCATATGTTCTTATGTTCTAATAATACATAATAGCAGAGGTTAATATTAACTGGAGTAATAAGCAAAATGCAAACAAATATTGTAACATAAAAGAAAATGCAGCCTTTCCTTCCTATGATCAAACCTGATTAATTCCAATTTCCCAGTAGATATATTGCAATTATATAATAATAATAATAATAATAATAATAATAATAATAGTATTATGAAAATAACATTAACAACACAGCAGACAGTGTGCACTCCTTGCAACAACTCACGGTCAGTTGGCCATGTTGAAAATCCTGTAATATTCCAATTACAAAATGAAAAATGTATATTATAGTGCAACAACCTTCCCAGACTCCAGACCTACCTCGGTAAGTTTTTTAGTAATTTTATGTTCCAGCTTGAATTTTGGGAAATTGAGAATAACTTTCTCTAGTCTAAGGTTCTTGACGATGGCGCTGAAGGTGTCTTTAGTGAGACGTTGCAACATAGTGTCCAGGGGTGTATCAGGGGTGATGCCTTTAGTATTTTTAAAAGGCAGCAACACAAACATGGAAACCGCATCGCCCTTGTACGGCATCTCCAGAACTGTCGCCTGAAGATCGTTCGAGTTACCTTTAATAAAAAATAAAACGCACATATTATTCACTGATCCAAATCTCACTGCCATAATGAACTAGATAAATGGCACTATACTAGCCCAATATAGTGCCATATATTGACTTACCTTCAGGTTCTTTAAATGGCAAAGCTAACAAATAACACATCCAGCTCAACTAGCGGTGGCAGTAGTAGTGGTAGTAGCAGCAAAGATGATAAAGCTAGCAGTAAAATAAGAAATATTATTGTCGTATTAATAAGAGTGGAAGCAGATATTATCTCCATCAAATTATTAATATCGAATTTCAGTAAATTGTTATAACACAACAGCAAAGACTGGGTTCGATTCCTGGCTGTGTAAGATGTATGGGCAAGTATCCTTACCCCTGCTGCTTCTGTTCACCTAACACCTCTATTCTCAAGGTTTAATTCCTAGTAGAGTGGGATGAGAGGGACTTTGATAAGAGTTGAGATAGAACAACAGGTCTTATCCAGTACGTTTATATCCTGTCTTTGAACATCATTCAACACTTTCACTTCACTCATACATAATCACTGTCTTTGCAGAGTCGCTCAGATACGACAGTTTAAATGTCACTCCAAACTGCCAATATCCTAAACCCCGCCTTTAAAGTGCAGGCATTGTACTTCCCATTTCCAGGACTCAAGTCCGGCTAACTGGTTTCCCTGAATCCCTTCACAAAACATTACCCTGTTCAAACTCCAACAGCTCGTCAGGTCCCAAAAAACATTCGTCTCCATTCACTCCTATCTAACACGCTCACGCACGCTTGCTGGAAGTTCAAGCCCCTCGCCCACGAAACCTTCCAACCTTTTCAGGGACCACCCCCTACCCCGCCTTCCTTCTCCAATAAATTTATACGTTCTCCAAGTCATTCTACTTTGTTCCATTTTCTCTAAATGATCAAACCACCTCAACAGCCTCTCTTCAGCCCCCTGACTAATACTTTTAGTAACTCCACACCTCCTAACTTCCACACTACGAATTATCTGCATAATATTTACAACACACATTGCTCTTAGACATTACATCTCCACTGCCTCAAGACGCCACGAATAAGTAAAACTTGCGATTTTAGCTTAAATAGCAACGCTCTTCTTGCCGAATAAGGCAAGCGAAAATTTGTGTACGCAATAATTTTGCAAAAATCATTGTGAACCTAACGAAAAAAATATATTTCATTGTGTTTGTTTATTAATAAATTATTGAAAACTTATCTAAAATATATTTATTTAGATTAGGCTAAATTAAATTGCGCTTGTTATAATAAAGTTAGGTAAGGTTTCTAAGATTATTTTGGTACAAAATTATTAATTTTTACATTAACATAAATGAAAAAAAATATATCTTTAAACGTATAAGAGAAAATTTTAGAAAGGACTTAATTTTAAATGAGTTTTTGCTAATTAACCAATTTTACCTATTCAGATTTGTCAGTTAAAAACAGAGTAGGGGAGTTAGTAGATGGGGAGCTGGAGGTATTGGGGAGATGGCGGGAATATTTTGAGGAACATTTAAATGTCGATGAAAAAAGGGAGGCGGTAGTTTCATGCACTGGCCAGGGAGTTATAACATCTTTTAGGAGTGAGGAAGAGCAGGATGTGAGTGTGGGGGAGTGCGTGAGGCATTACGTAGAATGAAAGGGGGTAAAGCAGCTGGAACTGACGGGATCATGACAGAAATGTTAAAAGCAGGGGGGTATGAAAAAGGGGATGGTACCTAGGGATTGGCAGAGAGCGTGTATAGTTCCTTTATATAAAGGGAAGGGGGGTAAAAGAGATTGTAAGAATTATAGGGGAATACGTTTACTGAGTATACCAGGTAAAGTGTATGGTAGGGTT
Source organism: Cherax destructor (assembly GCA_009830355.1). Lineage (NCBI taxonomy): Eukaryota > Metazoa > Arthropoda > Malacostraca > Decapoda > Parastacidae > Cherax > Cherax destructor. The sequence goes on from WNWK01003666.1 coordinate 17,554, forward strand.
ATTATTGAAAGAATTAAAGGTAACACAGAGAGTAGGATTGCAGATGAGCAAGGAGGCTTTAGAGTGGGTAGGGGATGTGTAGATTAAGTGTTTACATTGAAGCATATATGTGAACAGTATTTAGATAAAGGTAGGGAAGTTTTCATTGCATTTATGGATTTAGAAAAGGCATATGATAGTGGATAGGGGAGCAATGTGGCAAATGTTGCAAGTGTATGGAATAGGCAGCAAGTTACTGAATGTTGTAAAGAGTTTTTATGAGGATAGAGAGGCTCAGGTTAGGGTGTGTAGGAGAGAGGGAGATTCCTTCCCGGTAACAGTAGGTCTTAGACAGTTATGTGTAATGTCACTATGGTTGTTTAATATATTTATAGATGGGGTTGTAAAAGAAGTAAATGCTAGGGTGATGGGGAGAGGAGTGGGATTAAATTATGGGGAATCAAAAGCAAAATGGGAGTTGACACAGTTACTTTTTGCTGATGATACTGTGCTTATGGGAGATTCTAAAGAAAAGTTGCAAAGGTTAGTGGACGAGTTTGGAAGGGTGTGTAAAGGTAGAAAGTTGAAAGTGAACATAGATAAGAGTAAGGTGATGAGGGTATCAAACGATTTAAATAAAAATTAGATATCACATTGGAGAGAGGGATTATGGAAGAAGTGAATGTTTTCAGATATTTGGGAGTTGACTTGTCAGCAGATGGGTTTATGAAGGATGATGTTAACCATAGAATTAATGAAGGAAAAAAGGTGAGTGGTGCGTTGAGGTATCTGTGGAGACTAAAAACGTTATCCATGGAGGCAACGAAGGGAATGTACGAAAGTATAGTGGTACCAACACTCTAATATGGGTGTGAAGCATGGGATGCAAATGCTGCAAATTGGAGGCGGCTGGAGACAGTGGAGATGTCCTGTCTAAGGGCAATGTGTGGTGTAAATATTATGCAGAAAATTCGGAGTGTGGAAATTAGGAGGTGTGGAGTTACTAAAAGTATTTGTCAGAGGGTTGAAGAGGGGTTGTTGAGGTGGTTTGATCATTTAGAGAGAATGGATCAAAGTAGAAGGACTTGGAGAGCGTATAAATCTGTAGGGAAAGGAAGGCGGGGTAGGGGTCGTCCTGGAAAAGGTTGGAGGGAGGAGGTAAAGGAGGTTTTGTGGGCGAGGGGCTTGGACTTCCAGCAAGCATGTGTGAGCGTGTTAGGAGTGAATGGAGACGAATGGTTTTTTTGACCTGACGAGCTGTTGGAGTGTGAGCAGGGTAATATTTAGCATAGGGATTCAGGGAAACCAGTTAATTGATTTAGTTGGACTTGAGTCCTGGAAATGGGAAGTACAATGCCTGCACTTTAAAGGAGGGGTTTGAGATATTGGAGGGATTTTTTGAACTGTCGTATCTGAGCGCCTCTGCAAAGGCAGTGATTATGTGCGAGTGAGGTGAAAGTGTTGAATGATGATGAAAGTATTTTTTGGGGGGGATTTTCTTTCTTTTTGGGTCACCTGCCTCGGTGGTAGATGGCCGACGTGTTGAAAATATATATATATATATATATATATATATATATATATATATATATATATATATAATATATATATATATATATATATATATATATATATATATATGTCGTGCCGATTAGGTAAAACTTGCGATTTTGGCTTAAATAGCAACGCTCACCTTGCCATATAAGACAAGTGAAAATTTGTGTATGCAATAATTTCGCCAAAATCATTCTGAACATAACGAAAAAAATATATTTCATTTTGTTTGTTTATTATTAAATTAATGTTAACGTATCTAAAATATATTTAGTTGGGTTAGGCTAAATTAAATTACTCTTGTTGTAATAAGGTTAGGTAGGTTTTCAAAGTTTCTCTTGGTACAAAATTATAAATTCTTACATTAACATAAATAAAAATATATATCTTTAAACGTATAAGAGAAAATTTTAGAAAGGACTTAATTTTAGATGAGTTCTTGCTAATTGACCAGTTTTACCTAATCGGCACGACATATATATATATATATATATATATATATATATATATATATATATATATATATATATATATATATATATATTTCAACAACAAACCGGCCGTATCCTACCGAAGCAGGGTGACCCAAAAAGAACAACGAAAGTTTCTATTTTTAACTTTAGTCATAAATATTGTATTAAATATAGCACATCACTACATCCACCAAAAATTGCCTGAGGGTCTGAGGAATGGATCTTTATTTTTTCTATTTGTTCTTCAGTTTATTTAAGACGATTTTTTATTAGACGCGGCTCACTAAATCCGCGCGCTTACTAGAGGACAGTTCGGTCCATCGTCGACCGAGCATCACTACGTCTTTATCAACATTCTACTGTAATAAATAAACATTTTATGGAGAAATATTCCACGTGTACGTCACTGACGTTCTTATGATACAGAAATATACTGTTTATATTTGTTTTTTTTATAAAATCACTGTGCTTATATCTCATATGACAGTGTATGTGGAATCCTGGCACATGTTTTCTTAGCTAAATCCAGATATTAGAATAAATTATGCCACTAATAACTCACCGATTTTGAATCTGTTTTCTTGGCTCATCATATCAACGAGGATGCTTTTGTCCGGGGTGGGGTAGAACTTCTTCTTGAGGGTGTTAGTAGGCTTAAAGGCACTCTTCCAGAGACCCTTAAAATAGGCGGCGTTCACCAATACCATCACAGCACTACTCACGTCGCCAGCTGACACTAATGTTGGGATCTTGCCTCGTGTTGTTTCCTTCACAAAGTTATTAATTGTCGCTGCTGCTTCATTTGCCTGATGAGTACATGTGAGAAATTAAACCTTTAGTGAAAGGAAAAAGTTTTGAAGAAGAATGTTTTATAGAATGAGAAAATGGGAGAAGGGATGAAAGTAAAAAGGGTACTTAAAAAATCATTCTAACATGTATAAATTTGAAATATCAGTTAACAAAAAAAATATTATTTGATCCACTCATACATGCTTTGTTGTTTCTTTGCGACTGTGAGCTAGAAAAGTGAGTAATTAAGTCATAAAGCCTGTAAGATCTTATGTAATTACAAACTAGTAACAGCCACTGGTTAAATTCCCTGTCATGATGCTTTGAAAGTGACTTTGTTGACAAAGTTAGAAAAGCGATCAAAATTCACTAACATTCTGCCGTGGGTATAAAAATAACAGCGCTTGACTAACCTTCTTGAAGTCGACTTTCTGCACCTCTTTGGGAAGGACCTCACTGATGCAGTCCCGAATAGCCAAGCTCTCGTTGACATAGATTTTATTGGCTAAGTCTATCACATATTCACTGGTATTCGCTTGTCTCTCCTCATATCTGTACAATTACACAGGCATGTGTAAACACGGCCACAAACTTTGAAGGTAAAAAGACATATACAGCTAAAAGAAATCTCTATTTGACGTTTCACGTAGATGAAATGTCGTACTGTGTCTTTTTACCCCTTGCTGGCTACGCCATACTTCATGTACCATAATACTGAATACAAGAATGTGCAAATGCACAGTTATAAATAATGAAAATAATCATGGGTAAACACATAATCATAAATACTGAACACAAGAATGTGCTAGCAATCATAAATATTTAAAACAAACAAACAATGATGTCAAATTTTGAAGAAGTCTTGAGGCTGGCGAAAAGCACTTCATGAAATGAATTTGAGCTTTATCCCCGTCCCAGGATCAAATGTGATTACCTCCAGTTCCCTAGACTCTGATCCCTACTGATTTTAGCATTTACCTGTGAATGTAATAATCATGGTAATATAAATTCAGGTGTCAAATGAGATAAGCAAGTAGTATACTCACAAGCGTTCTAGGGCTTTGTAGGTTGCCAGAGTGTTTGATGGGTCACTCAGACGCAGGACATCCTGTAGCTGTTGACGGGTTTGTCCAGCCGACCCAAAGTAGGCCAGGACGAGGGCATTCCAGATGCTATAAGGGGAGAAAAAAAAGTTTCCCGTGGTGGTGGGTGGGTTGAACTCCTTCAGGAGGTCCAAGCTGAAGGGGGTGATGTGCTGCAGGTCAGTGGAGAGGGGCAGGGACAACTTGTCGTTGTTGGAGATACACTGAGGACTCACCACACTCGCTAATACCACCAGGAACACAGCGGATAACGACAACCTTGCCATTCTGTGGAGGAACGGAATAAAGCAGTGGTGTATGACAGTGGTATTTACTAGTTGTATAATAGCATTCAAGAGGGTATTTTTTTCTGATGATGAGCTCACGAATTGGAATTTGAGCTATTTTACCTCTTTGGATCAAACCTGATTATCTTCCATTTCCTAGGGACTGGGGTCCTCAGTGGTTAATTGCTTGCCGTACTGAAAATTATAATAACAGCAACAATAATAATAATTAGGCATTTTAAGTGATTGCATATTTTTTTCCGTTTTTTTTTTCTACAACTTTTCAGTGTTATTACCCTTAAGATGATAAGGCCTCATCTGATCAATATCAAATTTTCAGCGCTGCTGTACAGTAACTATAACAAAATACGTTGAAACATTGTCCCGAAGTTGTTGAACGCGTTCCCAGTATCCAGTTATGGCTCCAATAATTTAAAAAAAACTCTGCCCCGTAGTTTCAAATCTTCACTAAAAGCCTCCTAATATGACGACAGCAGAGTAACCAAATAAGTCCATATCCGTAATTTTTATGTTTAAACAAAAGAGTAAACTTTTCATTCCCGTTAAATGACATTAAATATATTTGAGGCTACCTCTTCTCAACACGTTCAGTAATTAATCGCTGATGCATCTTATGGCTAGAATAATATACATTAAGATTACTTTGGTGTTTGCAAATTTGCCAGTTCACTAAATATGTTTATTAAGCCTGGAAGTGTTATAATCCGTGCCATGACTGGAAGTGTTATAATCCGTGCCATGACTGGAAGTGTTATAATCCGTGCCATGACTGGAAGTGTTATAATCCGTGCCATGACTGGAAGTTTTATAATCCGTGCCATGACTGGAAGTGTTATAATCCGTGCCATGACTGGAAGTGTTATAATCCGTGCCATGACTGGAAGTGTTATAATCCGTGCCATGACTGGAAGTGTTATAATCCGTGCCATGACTGGAAGTGTTATAATCCGTGCCATGACTGGAAGTGTTATAATCCGTGCCATGACTGGAAGTGTTATAATCCGTGTCATGACTGGAAGTGTTATAATCCGTGCCATGACTGGAAGTGTTATAATCCGTGCCATGACTGGAAGTGTTATAATCCGTGCCATGACTGGAAGTGTTAGAATCCGTGCCATGACTGGAAGTGTTATAATCCGTGCCATGACTGGAAGTGTTATAATCCGTGCCATGACTGGAAGTGTTATAATCCGTGCCATGACTGGAAGTGTTATAATCCGTGCCATGACTGGAAGTGTTAGAATCCGTGCCATGACTGGAAGTGTTATAATCCGTGCCATGACTGGAAGTGTTGTAATCCGTGCCATGACTGGAGAATGCCTCCTTTTATCGGTTTCAAATTTCAGCCCTGGTGTGTTTTCCAGAAAGCAAGATTTACGTTCTTATTAACTTCCGTGAGTCCCAGTTTGTCAATTTCATTAAATTAATAGTTTTATTGATTTCCAATCAATAACAAAAGAATGTCTCATTTTATCGGCTTTCAAATACTGGAGGATCATACCCAATAAGTTTCGATTTGTAATTAAATTGTAATTAAACTTTGTGTTTATGAGGTTCATTAATTAAAGGAAAACTTGGTTTTCATTTTGAACTATGGAATTTTTAAATTGCCAATTTTATTAAATAAGAAATAACAAGATAATGATTCTAGTGGTTACCTTCCATCACTTAAGTCTTGGTATAATATTTTTCAACAAATTGGACGTTCATAAAAATCAAAATTTTTTTTTTTTCTTAGAGAATTGTAGAGAATTTTAAATAGAAAAGAACTGCAAAATATGATTTTGTTTATAACAAAAAAGGCACAATACCGTGACTGGAACAATACACACACAACCCGCACATATAAAAGAGAGGAGCTTACGACGACGTTTCGGCCCGACTTGGACCATTTACAAAGTCTTACAAAGTGACTTTGTAAATGGTCCAAGTCGGGCCGAAACGTCGTCGTAAGCTCCTCTCTTTTATATGTGCGGGTTGTGTGTGTATGATTTTGTTTAGTTTCCAGGAATTTAATGCACAAATAAAATCCTGTATAACGTAATGCCAGAACCGACACATTGTTATCTACATTGTTAATGTTTTCCACTAACTTCCTCCATCTGCCTTCAATTTTTAACCCTAGTCAACCATTACTAAGTGAAAATTTGTAGAACAACTGACAAGTGCATGTGCCTTTTACTCAGTTTTATGTAGGCCATTTCCAAAATCGGTCTCTACGAGATAACTTTAGTTCTCATATGATGGGACTAAACATTTCAACATTTGTAGATGAATGGTTCAAAGAACCGAAAGGTTGGTTAATGTAGTGTATAAATGTCATTTTGCAACTTTTAATCTCGAAATGTTTAGTAATAAAATGCATTATAAACTGGTTCCTTGATCCTAGAGAGGGGTTCTTGATCCAAGGAATTGGATTTATCTTCCCCTTGCTGGGTTCGATTCTGAATGCCTCTCATTCCAGAGGAGCTATATGACCCATACGGATTTTGCCCTTTCCACTAATTAAAATAAAAGAAATCTTATCGGCATCAATCTTTAATGGCTGATACATTATATGAAATAGATGAAAAAATTTTGGCTGTAGACCGTGTAGGTGAAAGATACATTGGATTCTGTGCGATAACTGGAGAATACACCTGGTCATCTTCAATCGTTGTTCTGGTCAGAAATAAGTCAGTGTTTTAATTTACTGTGGTATCTTGCGTTATATCACTATAGTGTGTTTGTGTGTGCATTACATCTGTGGCCCTCAACACCATTGTAAAAAAAAAATTAAGGTATGTATCCAAAGCTTAAAGAAATTTACGTAATTATTGGGCCAATCGTTCTTGGAGATAAATTTTAATTGCTTTTATTATTATTATTATTATTATTATTATTATTATTATTATTATTATTATTATTATTATTATTATTATAATTATTGTATAACAAAAACTTCACAATTTGTCCAAGTTTAGTGTCAGTATTTATTACTTTATAAATGACGTGGGTCATTCAGAGCAGATAGTGGTATAACTCGACCATCCGTCAGCTGATGGTTAGACAGACATCCACCCATGTCACAAAGATGATAGGTGGTGGTGACGGACAGCGGTTGTAGTTGAAAATGATGGTGGTGGTGGTAACAATGGGTAGTGACTGAGGGTGGTAGTGATAAGAGAACATTGTGGTTTTTTATGATTTGTGGTGGTGGTAGTGAATGGGTAGTATTGGTAGCAGTGAGGGATGATTGCCGGTGGTAGTAATGGGTTGTGATGATAGGTAGTGGTCACGGGTCGTATTGCTGGTTGTGGTGATGGGTAGTAGTGTTGGAAGTAGTAACAGGTGGGAGTAATGGTAGGAAAGCTATAGTGATAATGGGGTGGTGAGAAGTAATGTTTTGGTGTGATTGGTGATGATGAGCGTTAGTAGTAGTCGTGGTAGTGATGGTGAGATGAGTTGAAGGTTGTGCACGGTAACGGTGATGCTCAGTTGAAGGGAGAATTGTTAATAGTGTAGTCGTAGTGATTGTGAAAAGTGGCATAAGTACTTGTGGATGTGGTGGTAGTGGAAATGGGTCTGGATGCATGTTGAGCAGTAGTCAATGCTGTGGTGCTAAAAGTGGTAGGTGGGAGTAATAGTGGTATTGGTGGAAATTGTGGTACTGGTGGTGGTGGTGGGTAGGGGTAATACTAGTAGTGGTGATGGTAGTAGTTGTGGTAGTGGGAGTAATAGTGGTACTGGTGGTGGTGATAGTTGTGGTGGTGGTGGTACTGGTAGTTGTGGTGGCGGTTAGGGGTAATAGTGGTAGTGGTGGTGGTGTTAGGTAGGAGTAATAGTGGTGGTAGTGGGTATGGGTAATGGTGGTAGTAGTGATGGTGAGTAGGGATAATAGTGGTAGTAGTGGTGGTAGCGGTAGGTAGGGCTAACAGTGGAAGTGGTGGTGGGTAGGAGTAATAGTGGTAGTACTGGTGGTGGTGGGTAGGGATAATAGTGGTGGAGGTGGGTAGGAGTAATAGTGGTGGAGGCGAGTTTTTCCGTGGTGGAGGTGGGTAGGAGTAATAGTGGTAGTAGTGGTGATTGTGGGTAGGGGTAGTAGAGGTGGAGGTGGGTAGGGGTAATAATGGTAGTACTGGTGGTGGTGGGAATGGGTAATAATGGTAGTAGTAGTGGTGGTGGGTAGGGGTAGTAGTGGTGGAGGTGGGTAGGGGTAATAGTAGTAGTAGTGGTGATGGTAGGCAAGGGTGATAGCGGTGGTAGTGAGTAGGATTTACATCTCTAATCTTTTTTATGTCTATTTTGTATTGTTTCTCAGCGCTGGACACATTACCGACCAAGACTTTATTTTACAATGTGTCTCAACGCCGGATACTTCCAGATTGTTTAATATAAAAACACTGCAAAAAAAGACTCTTTTTCGCAGTTTTTCCCTTAGAGGCGAGTTTTTTCCAGCCTTGACTTGAGAATCTTCCCTTTAAGCAATATATTGTGCAATGAAATGTTGCTTTATTACAAGTACCCTCGTATTACTCTTCTTGTTGACAATGACCTGGTGACAAAAGCTCTCGCGTCACACTATAAGGGTCCGGGTTCGATTCCCGGCGAGGGTTAAAACATTGGACGTGTTTCCTTACACAGGTTGTCTATGTTCACCCGTCAGTATCAAATGGGTACCTGGGTGTTAGTCGACTGGTGTGGGTCGCATCCCGGGTCAAAATTTACCTAATTTGCCCGAAATACTCTGCATATTAAGCGGCTTTCTGTATAGAAGTATGTCATTGATGTCAGCTAGGACTGTATACCTTGTACATGTACTTGTAGAAATAAAGATATTATTATTATTATTATTATTATTATTATTATTATTATTATTATTATTATTATTATTTATGATTATAATTATTATCAACTAATGTTGATACATTATTCTAGCATACATTATTCTAGAAAATGATCCATTAAAAATTAAACCTTTTAGAGATAGCTTTCTCAGCTCGAGAATTAAATGTCCTTGCAAATAAGCCATTATCCTCTATTTTCAAACTTCCAATTATCTGTCATTATTATGTTGGTTTATTTATATACTTTTATTGATTTCTTTGTTATTCATGCAATGACCAGGTTTATTTTTGTTTATTATATGGAAAACTGTGTTTTTCAGCAAGGTTAATATAGACATTTATTGTTTTTAAGTCAATAGATCGTAAATAAAAATTAACTTCTCATGCCCAGGGTTATTAGTACTTTCACAACACAACTAACAACACCAATACCATCACCGCACCCATCACCACAGCAACAACACCACCACCACACCCATCACCACGGCACCAACACCACCACCACACCCATCACTACAGCCCCAACACTATCACCACACCCATCACCACAGCACCAACACTACCACCACACCCATCACCACAACACCCACACTACCATCACACCCATCACCACAACACTAACACTACCACCACACCCTTCACCACAGCAACAACACTACCACCACACCCATCACCACAACACCAACACTACCACCACACCCATCACCACAACACCAACACTACCACCACACCCATCACCACAACACCAACACTACCACCCCACCCATCACCACAACAACAACACTACCACCACACCCTTCACCACAGCACCAACACTACCACCACACCCTTCACCACGGCACCAACACTACCACCACACCATTCACCACAGCACCAACACTACCACACATTACTGTATAATTAGTGTAGTGACATACACAAGGTTGAGTATAAACATGGAATACACAAATTTAAAATGCTTGAATAAATACCAGACACTGACATACACAGGAGTACATGTATGTCAATAAGACGGCAACGTACACATACTTGTATAAAAACTTATTCATATTACAAACTTCAAGTGTTGGAAATAAAATTGATTTTATTTCAAACGAGTAGTGTTGTTACCTTCAAGAAATGACTGAGAATTGTTACTTGAAATCGAATGTTTAATACTGGGATTTTTTTTTTTTTTAGCAATGTGCTTTGTATTATTTAAAGCAGGAACAAAAAGAGAGCCCCTGAGCACTTCTGTAGCTGAAAGTGACTTGTCTACAACTATAAGAGTACCGAAATATTGAAATAAATTACCTGTCAAGTGTTCAAGTTTGCTCTCCTGACAGAGAGATTCACGAGAGAAACAACACAGGCAGCTCAGGTGAAGGTTTCGAGGCGGCGACCAGGCGAGCTGTGGCAATAACACGACAAGTCCTCTTTTATATACCCCACTGACTCCTTCCCCACGACTGAGACCACTTTTTTCACTCTTGGCCATTCTTTCCCACCCGCCTAAAACCAGCAACAAACTCCACCCAGAGTTCCTTCCACCTGTGAGAAATCTCGAATAGGAGTCTTCTCATCACTGAATCCTTGTACTCAGGACTCCTTCCCATGCCTGAGTCCTCCCACACAACCTGCCTTCACCACCACCTGTCCTCACAGCCTACCTTCCCACTACCTGCCTTCACATCTAAATGCATTCACTACAAAGTGCCTTCACCACCTCCACCACCTGCCTTCATCACTACTTTATTAACCACCTGTGTTTCCCACTACCTGCTCTCCACCTGCCTTCTTTACCACCTGCCTTTATCACCTACTTTTCTTATGCTAGTAAAGAGTTTCATAATCGTTGACCTCTATAATCGGGAATCCTAGAACAACCATTTAATCTGTCTTGTGTAACACT
>WNWK01003666.1:33455-159964 GCA_009830355.1 Cherax destructor
GCTTAGGGCTGTAATATCAGACAGGGAGACTGCCCATCCCAAGCTGTGAGCGCACTTCACTCTGAGGACTTCTACCAAACAGTTCCCATTTTGGTAATTGAAACACGCCTCGAACCGTATTGCAGTGGATCTCCGCCTCGCTGCCCCAATTCACACGGAATATACGTGTATTTGTGCCAATGCACAAGCTGACCAATATGATTTACATGGTCTTAACTGCTTCAAAACTAAGGGCTGGCAAGCAAGACACAACGAAGTCAACGACATTATAAAGAGAACCCTCGCTACAGCTGGATACGTAGTCGAAAGAGAGCCCCGATCACTAGCAGCCAACAATAGTCACAAACCCGCAAACCGCCCGACGGGATCACCATCTATCCTTGGAAGAATGGCAAGCTCTTAGCATGGGACTATATCTGCGTGTCGATGCTGGCTGACACCTACAACCATCACAGTGTCGGGCGACAGGGAGGAGCTGCTGATCACAGGGAGGAGTACAAGATCTGCAAGTACAGGGACATAAGCCAACAGTATCAATTTGTCCCAGTGGGATCAGAGACATTGGGATCATGGGGAAAAAATGCCACACATTTCCTTATCGACTTATCGACACCACCAGGGACCCGAGGGCGGCTACTTTCATGTTCCAGCGCTGAGGCGCTGGAACATGCTACTTCTACTCTTGGGTATGAATTTATTCTTTGCCTTCCATCACTTTCCAGCTAAATACTCCATCATCTTAGTGGGGTTTTTTTTCATTGGAGGTCCCATTTCCACAGTACAGGGGTCCCCCAAACTCTTTCAGTTCGTCGACGCCTTCATAAAGTTTCGGATCGTTCATCGACCCCAAACATTTATTATATGAAAATAATTTAATATTATTACGAATAATAGTAATATATAATAATAATAATAATTTCATAAAAAATAGGTAAAATTTAATTTTTTTGTAAAACTGTTGATATCATTAATGAGAAGGATGCGTCTGATGAGTGTCAACAAGGACACTGATGTCTGGTTGGAGACTGGCGAGTTCTGATCGTAAGTCTCCACGCTCTTCCAGATATTTACTGACCCCCTTTTTACCCCCAGCCATTTATCGGCTTCTTCGATAGTCCCATCGATCATTATGGGTCGATATTGACCGCTTTGGGGAACCCTGGTCCAGTTATATCCCTTCCTTCACCTGCTATATTTCTTTCCATATATAATTCTTCAAAGTATTTCAAACCCAGTACTGTAGTCACTTATCAATAAAGATACTTAAGTATTGGACACGTCTTACTTATCAACGCCAGCTTTTCAATTTTTCTCTGGATTTCCCATCACTTTACTCATTAAATTTTCCAGTCATGATATCCTCTAATTCTAGCATACACTGGTGGCCACCTGTTAGTCCCTATCCTCTTCTCTAATCTGTGTTTGTGTGTGTGTGTGTGTGTGTATACTCACCTAGTTGTGGTTGCATGGGTCGATTCACAGCTCCTGGCCCCGCCTCTTCACTGGCCGCTACTAGGTCACTCTTCCTGCCCTATGAGCTTTATCATACCTCTTCTTAAAGCTATGTATGGATCCTACCTCCACTACATCACTTCCCAGACTATTCCACTTCCTGACAACTCTGTGAGTGAAGAAATACTTCCTAACATCCCTGTGATTCACTGAGTCTTCAACTTCCAACTGTGACCCCTTGTTGCTGTGTCCCATCTCTGGAACATCCTGTCTCTGTCCACCTTATCGATTCCTCTCAGTATTTCATTAGTCGTTATCATATCCCCTCCTGTCTCTCCTGTCTTCTAGTGTCGTCAGGTCGATTTCCCTTAACCTCTCCTCGTAGGACATACCCTTTAGCTCCGGGACTAGTCTTCTTGCAAACATTTGCACTTTCTCTAGTTTCCTTACGTGCTTGGCTATTTGTGGGTTCCAAACAGGTGCTGCATACTCCAATATTGGCCTAACGTACATAGTATATAGAGTCCTGAACGATTCCTTATTAAGATGTCGGAATGCTGTTCTTAGATTTGCTAGGCGCTCGTATGTTGCAGCAGTTATTTGGTTGATGTGCGCCTCAGAAGATGTGCCCGGTGTTATTCTCACCCCAAAATCCTTTTCCTTGAGTGAGGTTTGTAGTCTCTGGCTTCCTAGACTGTACTCCGTCTGCAGTCTTCCTTGCCCTGCCCCAATCTTCATGACTTGCACTTGGTGGGGATCTGGACCAGGCCTGCAGCCTGTCCAGATTCCTTTGTAGTTCTGCCTGGTCCTCATCCGATTGAATTCTTCTCATCAACTTCACATCATCTCCAAACAGGGACACTTCAGAGTCTATTCCTTCCGTCATGTTCACATATACCAGAAACAGCACCGGTCCTAGGACTGACCACTGTGGAACCCCTCTCGTCACAGGCGCCCACTCTGACGCCTCTCCACGAACCATGACTCGCTGTTGTCTTCCTGACAGGTATTCCCTGATCCAGTGCAGTACCTTCCCTGTAATCCCTGCCTGGTCCTCCAGCTTTTCCACTAATCTCTTGTGTGGAACTGTGTCACACGCCTTCTTACAGTCCAAGAAAATGCAATCTACCCACCCCTCTCTCTCATATATTACTGCTGTCACCATGTCATAGAACTCCAGTAGGTTTGTGACACAGGATTTCCCGTCCCTGACACCGTGCCGGCTGTCGTTGATAAGCTCATTCCTTTCTAGGTGCTCCACCATTCTTCTCCTGATAATCTTCTCCATGACTTTGCATATTATACATGTCAGTGACACTGGTCTGTAGTTTAATGTTTCGTATATGTCTCGTTTTTTTTTTTTTTAAATTGGGACTACATTTGCTGTCTTCCATACCTCAGGTAGTCGCCCTGTTTCGATAGATGTGTTGAAGATTGTTGTTAGGGGTACACATAGCACCTCTGTTCCCTCTCTCAGGACCCATGGAGAGATGTTATCCGGCCCCATCGCCTTTGAGGTATCTAGCTCGCTTAGCAGCCTTTTCACTTCTTCTTCGGTTGTATGTATTGTGTCCAACACTTTATGGTGTACCCCACCTCTCAGTCTTTCTGGAGTCCCTTCTGTCTCCTCTGTGAACACTTCTTTGAGTCTTATTTTGAGCTCCTCACATACTTCACAGTCGTTTCTCTCCTCCTTCCTTTGTCAGCCTGATTACCTGGCCCTTGACTGTTGTTTTCCTCCTGATGTGACTGTACAACAGCTTCGGGTCAGATTTGGCTTTCGCTGCTATGTCATTTTCATATTGTCGTTGGGCCTCCCTTCTTACCTGTGCATATTCATTTCTGGATCTACGACTTCTCTCCTTATTTTCCTAGGTTCTTTGCCTTCTATACTTCTTCCATTCTCTAGCACACTTGGTTTTGGCTTCTCTACACCTTAGGGTGAACCAAGGGCTCATCCTGACTTTCTCGTTATTTCTGTTACTCTTGGGTACAAACCTGTCCTCAGCTTCCTTGCATATTGTTGTCACATATCCCATCACCTCGTTTACTGACTTTCCTGACAGTTCTCTGTCCCACTGAACCCCGTGTAGGAAATTCTTCATGCCTGTTTAATCCCCTCTCTTGTAGTTTGGTTTCATTCGTCCTGCCCTTTCTGCTTCCCTCTTCACTTGTAACTCTACTATGTATTCGAAGCTCAGAACCACATGACTACTGGCCCCGAGGGGTCTTTCATATGAGATGTCCTCAATGTCTGCACTACTCAAGGTGAATACTCGGACAGTCTTGCTGGTTCATCCTCTCCTCTCTCTCTGGTAGTGTCCCTTACGTGTTGGTACATGAGGTTTTCCAGTACCACCTCCATCATCTTAGCCCTCCACGTTTCTGGGCCCCTATGTGGCTCCAGGTTCTCCCAGTCGATTTCTTTGTGTGATAAATGGTTTTGGAACCCGACAAGTGGTTGAGTCACCCATAATCAGCAGCTTTGCCCTGTTCGCATGAGCCTCTTCAACCAGTGTGTCAACCATCGCTCTATTACTCTCATACTCTTGCCTTGGCCTCCTGCTGTTTTGTGGTGGGTTATACATCACTGCAATTACCGCCTTGGGACCTCCAGACTGAAGTGTTCCTATTATGTAGTCTCTTGCTTCTCCTCTGT
Source organism: Cherax destructor (assembly GCA_009830355.1). Classification (NCBI taxonomy): domain Eukaryota; kingdom Metazoa; phylum Arthropoda; class Malacostraca; order Decapoda; family Parastacidae; genus Cherax; species Cherax destructor. Next base: position 37,567 of record WNWK01003666.1, read on the forward strand.
CTCCTCTCTCCAGCTCAGCAAAATTCCATCGGTTTTTTGATGAGGAGTGCCACTCCTCCACCCCCTCTGTTCCCTCTGTCTTTCCTCAGGATCTGAAATCCCATTGGAAAGATGGCATCTGTTATCATTCATGTGAGCTTGGTTTCTGTGAGAGCTATGATGTCCGGTGATGCCTCTTTGACTCTTCCATGCCTCTCCTCCCATTTATTTGTTATTCCATCAGCGTTGGTTTGTGTATGTGTGTGTGTGTGTGTGTGTGTGTGTGTGTGTGTGTGTGTGTGTGTGTGTGTGTGTGTGTACTAACCTAATTGTGGTTGCAGGGGTCAATTCATAGCTCCTGGCCTCGCCTCTTCACTGTTTGTATGTGTGTGTGAGAGAGAGAGAATCAGCTGGCATTTTCTATTATTTAAGGATATGAAACAATTAATATTTAAATAGTAATCTAATTAGGAACAGGAAAATTTCATGTCATGTTTGTTACATCGAAACGCTTTGAAAACACAATGTATTTTATTACCACTAAAATCAGTAGACTGCAACAAGTATCTGGTTAGTATTCAGTACTCGGTGTTTACTCTGTCGATTTATTGATGTTACATTGAAGTTTCGCAGCTTTTAATTTCACAGCTCATTGTTCTTTGTGGAGAAGAAAAGAGGCACAATTCGAGTAATAAAGTCTCCATATGACCCCATATTATTGCGTATGACTGTTGACTCTAGCAGTGAGGGGGCTGCATTCCTTCAGGTCTTCAAGCAGCTACGGTGCTGGTGAACAAAGTGCACCTCTGTGACTCTTACCTTAGGTGAACAAAACTTATTTTTTTCAGAAGCAACTAAATTTTCTGATTTAATTTGAAATATGACTTTTTAGCTACTACGTTGGATCCTATAATTGAAGTTTGGGTACTACACATGCTGTTACTCTAAAAACAACAATGATTAATCTTTGCCTGTATCTATGGCTCTCTGTAGACTCCCATGAAGAGAATGTTTTTCGTATGGTTATCATGGATGAAAAACAAGAAGGGATGGTCACATATGAATTCACGGGGGCGGGGCCGGAACCCTGGGGAAATAAACGGTAAGATGACTCCCGTAGCTGCAGCAGCCTCAGAACCCTCCTCGTTCACCTCGACCATGGCCTTGTGGATCCCCTTCTCCACCTTCAATTACCAGCAGGACCATAATTAGAGAGGTCAGCATCACCAGTGAACAGGTCGTTGATCCCCAGACGTTGAAGAGCCTGTGAATAAGAGGTCAAGGTGAATTAAGAACAAATGTTGTCCCAACTAATCGCTTAAATCTTTCAAATGACTTAGAAGATATTTCAAAAGACTTACACTAGTACAATTTAAATTTTGTTTATTACAAGGTATAAATCACTCAGGCTTATTAGTGTAAAGTGACAGGGACAATACTATCGCAAAGTAATGTTATAAGGCATTACTTGTGTCATAAACTCGGTTCTGATGTCGTGCACTGTAGACACACATCTGCCTTACTCAGTACCACTGTAGACACACATCTGCCTTACTCAGTACCACTGTAGACACACATCTGCCTTACTCAGCACCATTGTTTTAGTCTTCATATTAGATTAAAACACTACTTTAAAAACTTGACAGAACGTAGATAAGATGTGGCCGATGAAGCATTGAAAATGTAGAGAAATTTATGTTAGAAATTGTCACTCTCCTAACATGAAAGAATAAGTAACGGTTTGGATGCATGAGAATAGTGTTCAAATGAAAGATTATTATAGAAAGTACAGGGTGTCTACAACAACACTCCCTGATTTCAAACAGGTATAACATGTAACTTTATTGTAATAATCTTTCACAGTTAGTAGCTTCAGATGCAGGATTTCATTCTGTTTCATGTGGTATAGGGTAGAAAGAAGTCAGCGGTGACCTCGCAGTCCACTTGCAGAGGTCACCGGACCTAACTGTTTGTGACCTCTTTCTTTGGGGGTACGTGAAGAGCACAGTTTACGTACCACCACTACTTGCAACCCTGGAGGAGCTGAAAATTTCGATCACTGAAGCAGTTCTCATGAAAACTCCAGATATGCTGTAGAGCGTCTGGTCGAACTGGACTATCACATCGATGTTTGCCGAGCAACCAGAGGGGCGCACATTGAGTGCCATTAATGCTACCCTATACCACATGAAACTGAATGAAATGCTGCATCTGAAGCTACTAACTGTGAAAGATTATTACAATAAAGTTACATGTTATGCCTGTTTGAAATCAGGGAGTGTTTCTGTGAACATCCTGTACTGTTACAGTGGATGTGAAAAAATAATAAGCAACCTCATATAAATAACAGGCAATGCACACCAAATTTCATAGTCTCTGAAAAAATTAAGAATGTCAGGAGCACTAAAGAACAGATCACTGACAGGAAGACGCTGAAAAACTTTAGAAATATACAACCTCTTGTATACTGACATGTTTTTGTAACACTAACACTATTATTTCTGTTGAGTTTGTAGCCTTAAGCAGTAAAAACATAATATATCACGACAATGAACTACAATTACATATTCACTTTTATTTTTGTAAGATCTATTGGTCTAAGGAAAGGAACATAACCCAATTTTTCACATAAGTTCTTCAGTTTATCTAACACGGTTTTACCTAACAGGCATTTTGAGGAATGTAACTACCGTGTAATATAACAGTCTACTGTAATAATTATTATTATTATTAGAAGAAGAATGTAGAGATAACGTTGGTGATGTGTATAGTTAAATTAGCAAAATAAAATGATGTGGCTGAAGTAATAGGATAAAAAACTCTGGACACTTTTCAAAGAACTATGGAGGAAAGAGATGTGACTTTTCTTTACATGGTATAGTATTCTACAGCTGCAGTGAGAAATACACGAGTGTTTTGTAGCCCATATTGAAGGGTAGTTAATTTACTTTCAATTTATATACATTTTCCATAAATATTCAGACATTTTCATTATCAAAGTTAAAACCAAACCCTGTAAACAGTGGATAAACCTGAAGGGTGTTCCGGGGGTCAACGCTCCCGCGGCGCGGTCCATGACCAGATATTGCTCAAGTTACTTCAGTTTGAAGGAACCAAACGGAACTCTGCAGGTAACAGTTCAGACATGACATCGGGTACAGGACAAGTTTTTGTTGGGACAACTTTTATCTCTGTGTAGAACTAAACGTTGTAATAATATAAGCTTGTTCTACAGCTTTAGCTTTCCTGCACTCAGCTGGAAGCATGAGAGTTTAATGTAAATAAATATAGCAGCTCACTTCTAGTCGAAATAAACCTCAATTTCAATTCCCTCGAAGAGACCAGAAGCAGCCCATTCTACGTAGAATAACTCACGTCAAGCTAGTTTCTCTGAAACACCTGCAACATTCCTGTTATAAAACTGAATTAAAATATGTGAAATCACAGTGAAATATCCTCATCACATTAAAAACCCACCTCGATAAGTTGGTCAGTGATTTTATATTCCAACTTAAATTTTGGAATATTGAGAATAACTTTCTCACTGCTAAGGCTTTTGACGACGGCGCTCAAGGTGTCCTCATTAAGGCGTTGCAGCATACTGTCAAGGGAAGTCACAGAATCTTCGTAGGGCAGCAGCACGAACATTGAAGCTGCATCACCCTTGTACGGCATCTCCAGCACTGTTGCTTGCAACTCATTTGAGTCACCTTCAAGGGAAAAAATGCAAACTTTGTACACTCATACCCTTCTCACTGCCATAACAGGATAGATTAATAGCATTATACATGCCTAAATATTAATAGCAATGCCTTATTTTGTAACTTATTTAATTATATTGCTATTTTGCTTTCTGCTGACCAAGTGACTCCACCTACACCAATGATATCTAAATGGCAAACGTGTCTAGGTCCATCAGTAGCTGTAGAACCAGAATATCAAAGGTGATACTAATAATACAAGTTGTAGATAATATTATCTCTTCTTAAGTACTAATTACGTGCTTCAAAGAATTATTAAAACCTTACCTACCAAACAGTAGCTCAGTGGTTCACCATTAAGGTCATAACAAAAAAGGCAAACAGTAGCTCAGTGGTTCACCATTAAGGTCATAACAAAAATGGCAAACAGTAGCTCAGTGGTTCACCATTAAGGTCATAACAAAAAAGGCAAACAGTAGCTCAGTGGTTCACCATTAAGGTCATAACAAAAAAGACAAACAGTAGCTCAGTGGTTCACCATTAAGTCATAACAAAAGACAAACAGTAGCTCAGTGGTTCACCATTAAGGTCATAACAAAAAAGACAAACAGTAGCTCAGTGGTTCACCATTAAGGTCATAACAAAAAAGACAAACAGTTGGTTCGATTTTTGGCGCTAATTCCGGGAGAACCGAAATACGTCTTTCTGTTCATTAAATATTCTTGTGTTGTCCTTAAAAACATTGGTTAGGCTTTTTCAGCAACTGTTTGTAACGTGCAAGTGTGTTTGTTTTCATTGGTAAATAGTTTTTTGACAGCTAGTTAGCATATCGGTTAAACTAACTATTTTTTATTCCTGTTAAAAATTAACATAAAATAACTATGGCATTCTGGATTATATAAAAAAATAATAATTTCCGCGATAGAGGATATTGTTTTTGTGGGTTAAAAATCTAAGAATTAGCGGAATGTTACGGCACAATTACGTCACCCAAATTACTTGCTGGAGTATTTTGAATCAGCAGTCAGTATCTGGAAATTTTTTCCCTTATTGCTCTCGAGCTTCAGATGAGTTACCATTCACTGAAGTGTCAGTTAGGGATATATTAAAACGGTATTTATGTATTTATACAATAGGACAATTTATTTAATTTCATTTACTTTCATTGCATTTACTTCCCAATCCCATCCTCCCCATCCCCCCTTTTTCCCTTCCTCCCCCTCCCAACACTCCCTTTTCCCTGTCCCATTTGTAGCCTCTGGGGTCCTCTTCTCTGGCATTATGGTTTCTAGGTAGGGGAAAGTGTGCCGAAGTTCATCCCGCTCCATGAGGTTCCTCGGGTGTGGTGTAGTTTGCCGAGGAATCTGGATTGTCTGGAGGCGCCCTGCTTCCTTCCCGGATTTCCGAGAAGTGGGCTGGGTGTCCTGCAGATGACGGGTGTATCTCCAGAGGCTGCCTGTCGGTTCTGGGAAGTGACAGCCGAAGGAGGTATGCTTTGTGGCAGTCTCCGACCAGGTATGCTTTGTGGCAGTCTCCGACCACCCTCTCTTTTGTCCACCGAGGTGGCTCAGTAGATGTGAGGTTGCTATCCTGGAGCGCTGGTTTACTGGTGTGAAGGGTAGGGTATGGCACAGGTTCCATCCTGCATCTGCACTGCTTGTGGGCTCAAGGTCCTCTCGGATGAGGGAGGAATTTACGGCCCTTATATACCTTCTAGTGACTGTCCCTCCGTTGTCCCTCTTTTTTTTCTTTAAAATAATAAGAAAGAAGTACCACTATCATGGGGTCTTCATTCCATGATAACCCTCCTCTTCCCAGGCTCCTTTCTGTTCCCACATCCTGTTCTGACCCGGCTTCGTTATTGGACCATTCTCTAGACTCTTCCCATACCCCTGTACCTTCTCCAGGTGACGCTTCGTCACCTGCTTCAGGTGCTGAGGCTCTGCCCATTTCTGTTAGTGCCTCTGCCTCTTGCATGCCTTTAACTATGCGTCCGGCTTCCCCGAATTTGGTGCGATGGTTTTCGGATCACCCACCTACCTCAGGTCGAGCTGCCCACGGTAATAGCCTAAACGTTCCAGACCATTTGCTGACGACGGTTCTTCGATGTCTGCTCATTCCACCCAAAAACAACCTATGCGACACCCACTTCCTTTACGCACCATGTTTACAAGTACGCAGTGGACTAAATTCTTTTACCTACAACCAACATATCCAACTGATTATCTTTCTGACCATAGTATTGGTAAAGCTCTTTTATGACACGCTGGTCAAAATATATCCTTTCACACTCTTCGAAGAGGTGCGTGCATCGTTACAGTTCAGAATGCAGAACAAGCTCATGATCTTTCCCATCTTACTTCCATTGACAACATTCCAGTCACAGTTCACAAGCATGCTACTCTCAATTCTTGCAGTGGTACTGTAGTTTTACCGTGTACCATTGTACAGAGTGATTTTCTGTCTTGTGGTGATATTTTGGAGCAATTAGCCCTTCAGGACATTCCAATTCTCAAAGTAGATACATATGTCCTGCCCACTCACGGGTGGAGGCGCTTTCCAAGTAACATCGCCCACTTAACCTTTGACTGCCATGAACTCCCGTCCTCCGTTTATATCACAGGCCATCGCCTAGAGATTCGTAAAGTGGTCCCTACTCCCCAACAGTGTCGAAATTGCTGGCACTTCAGACACCCTGCTAAATACGGCAGATCTGTGGCGGAGTGTCCGGTCTGTTGTGCTGCAAATCATGCCAATACATCTTGTAGTCTTCCCCCCACTTGTCTCAATTGCAATGAACCTCATCCTTCTTTTTCCTGCCGATATTAGGTCTATCTTAATGAACGAGAAATCCATTGTCTTAAGGAGAGTGAAGGCCTTATGCTATGGCTGTCTCTCGGCTCCGCCTTCAGGGAAATCTTCCTCGTGTCCCTTATTCTCGAGTAGCTAGGAGACCTCCAACATTGGCGGTCCCCACTTACGAGCTCCTCCAGTGTCGTGTCTTTTGGGGTCACCCCCATCTCTAATTCTTTTTGCAGTTTTACCCTCTGAGACCCCCACCTCCTTACCTATTCCTACCTCTACTTCTCGCCCACTAGTTTCTCAGTCTGCAAGGTCTATTCTGTGGCTTCTCCTACAACTCTTTCTCAGTTAGATTCCCCTCATTATCAGGGTCTATGTTTATGCCTTGGTGCCTTTCGTTCATTCCCTGTTGAAAGTCTCTATGCTGAGGCGAATGTTCCTTCCTCAGCTGATCGTCGTAATGCTCATTGCCTTCGTTACGTGTTCCTTCCACATATAGGTTGGTCTCAGACGTTAGTAGAAGCCCATTATTTGTTCAGCGCCCCTGCCTACTCCAACCAGTCTTCTCTCCAGTTGCCTCCAGGGTATATTCATTTAGCGTCTGCCTTTTCCTTTTCCCTTGGGAGGTTTCGACGGTTCGTGTCTGTTCTTCCCTACTGCCGTGCGCCAAAGCTCTCCTGCCTACAACTACTTGTCGCTCTCTTTTTCTTGATCACTTCCGGTCGCATGCTCATGCCGTTGCTGTTTATACAGATGATTTGCCCATTGGTCCTTCGTATTCAAGTATGGTTGCAATGTGTGGCTAGCAAAAACAAAGACGCCGTTTTCTGTTTTGTCCCTGGACACGTTGATGTGCAGGGCAATGAATAGGCGGATGCTGCTGCGCAGTCAGTGGTACATGATCTTCCGGTTTCCTATACAGGTATTCCGTTCAGGGATTATTTTACAGTCATCTCTGCCCGTCTTCGCGGCCGTTGGCAACAATGGTGGTCAAACATGCATCATAACAAATTGCACTCTATTAAACCAATTTTAGGTTTGTGGCCATCTTCTTACCACCGTTGCCGTATTCGGGAGAATGTGCTCTCCCGTCTCCGAATCAGCCATACCCGCCATACCCATGGGTATCACATGGAACGACACCCTGTTACTCTCTGTGAGGTTTGTCGGGTCCCTATTTCGGTTCTTCACTTTCTTGTGGATTGCCCAGTTTACCAGCGAGCTCGCAGGATTTACCTCCGACGCACCGCACTACCACTCTTACCTTATCTTCCCTTGTTAAGTAAAAGGACACAAATGCAACTAATGTGACATTTTATTGTGGCAACGTTTCGCTCTCCAGGAGCTTTCTCAAGCCGTTACAAGCGATAATGGACATAGTGGGTTTATATATACTCTCAAAGTGAGGTGAAATACTAGTGGTGGTAGTAGTAGTGATATTAGTAGTAGTAGTAGTAATACAATAAGGTAGAACAATCAATATGCACATGAGTAAAAGGTGATAAAACAAATACTAGGGTAGTATAACAATAGGTTAGACAAATATTTCTGCTGGAGGTTGAAATATCGAAGGCCTGTAGGAGTGTTCCACATCTACGATGTGCTTGTGTTGATTAGCAGGAGAGACTATGTGATGGTAGGGTTTACTGTTTTCAGGAGGATTTTTGCTAAGACTTCAGAGATGGTGAAGCTGCCTTTGTTTTGTTTAATTGTGTTAGAAACAGAGATAAGTGCTGATTCAAGGCATTTGCGTCTACAAAACAAAAGGCAGCTTCACCATCTCTGAAGTCTTAGCAAGAATCCTCCTGAAAACAGTAAACCCTACCATCACATAGTCTCTCCTGCTAATCAACACAAGCACATCGTGATGTGGAACACTCTACAGGCCTTCGATATTTCAACCTCAGCAGAAATATTTGTCTAACCTATTGTTATACTACCCTAGTATTTGTTTTATCACCTTTACTCATGTGCATATTGATTGTTCTACCTTATTGTATTACTACTACTACTACTAATATCACTACTACTACACCATGTTTTCACCTCACTTTGAGTAGTATAACCCACTATGTCCATTATCCTGTAACGACTGAAGCTCCTGGAGGAAACGTTGCCACATAATGTCACATTAGTTCATTTGTGTCCTTTACTACTATATTGTCGTAATTCTACCAATATTATTATCTTCCCTTCTTGCAGACGGTCTTGTCTTTGACTTACGATCACTTTTTGACTTTTTGTCAGCAACTGCTTTACTATACGAACTTTGACACATAGCCCTTAGCATCCCTTCCACCCCTTTTCTCCCCTCACCTCTGATCCCCTCTCCACCTAGCTGTTTATAACCCCAGCACTATTTTCTGCCCCGCAGCGCTGTATGACCTTTGTCAGTTTAGCGCTTTCTTTGATTATAATAATAATAATCCATACTGTTGCCCGTGTTCACCAATAATAACTCGACTATTATGGGTAATATTCGGGAAGAGGAGAAATTTATACCAGGAAGATTTTGTATTTAAATGAAGTCGAAACATCAAAAACTGGGAGTGTCAAGAGGTTCAATATTCATATGAGTCGGACTGTCTATTTAAGGACCGCGGTTTGAGCCCCTCGTCCACGCTTCCCTTTATTATTTTATATGTCGTGCGAATAGGTAAAATTGGTCAGTTAGCAAGAACTCATTTAAAATTAAGTCCTTTCTAAAATTTTCTCTTATACGTTTAAAGATATATTTTTTTAATTTATGTTAATGTAAAAATTAATAATTTGGTACCAAAAGAACCTTAGGAAACTTAGTTAACCTTATTAATTAACCTTAATTTAGCCTAATCCAACTAAATATATTTTCGATAAGTTTACAATAATTTAATAATAAGCAAACACAATGAAATATATTATTTTTTTGTTACGTTCAGAAGGATTTTTGCGAAATTATTGCATACACAAATTATTGCTCGCCTTATACGGCAAGAAGAGCGTTGCTATTTAAGCCAAAATCGCAAGTTATATATATATGAAACCATTTATCTCATCTTCATTACTGAAGAAAGAAATATTCTTCTCATATTTTTGTCGTATTTTTGAGAACACGGTTTTTCAAGTAAATCAACTCACCGATTTTGAAATCGCCTTCTTGGATCATCATATCAACGCGAGTGGTTTTGTCTGGGACGGGGTAGAACTCCTTCTTAAGTGTGTCCTTGGGCTTGAATGCATTCTTCCAAAGACCTTTGAAGTAGGCAGCATTAATCAACACCATTGCAGCATTTTGCACATCACGGCCTGACACCACTGTTGGGATCTTGCCTCGCGTCTTTTGGCTCACAAATTTATTAATTGTTCCTGCGGCTTCATTACCCTGTTGGGTGCAAGATAAGAAACAGACGCATTAGAGGAAGAAAACCTTTGAAAAGCTCGTTTTCTAAATGAGTTTTTACTATATTTATAGGGAGGAGCGCTGAACACGTTTGGATCATGAAGCGCCTCGGTCAATCGGATTCAGGAGATAAAAGGGAACGTCAAGTCCAATTCCTTGACCAGACTGTTGGGTTTAGTCCTGACTCTTTCTCTTCTCCTTCAGCTCTTCCTCTCACCGGCTATTCTTCGTCTGTCCCCACTTCCCCCTCGCCCCTAGTGGGTCCTTACCTGAGAGTCTGAACTGAACTGATTCTTGAACCATTAACCTCTCACCGGCATCAACGAACGTTTCTTGAGAGTCAAACTAAATGAGAGGATTAAAGCAAAGATTAATATTAGCAGGACAGTTGAAGTAAAAAAAAAAGATAAACTCATGTTAGGCTGATATTTTGAACTGCAACTAAGAAAGAATAATGAATCCACTGAAACGTGTTTTGTCTGGGACTGTGAGGCAAAATTAGGTGTCAGTAAGTAAAGAAGCCTAAAAATACATAAGAATTAACAAAGCTAGCCAAGGTTGTAGGCCAAATTCCCAATATTAGTAAAGAAGCACTAGGAGTCAACATTGAAAATAATAAGGGAAGTTTATTTTTTTTCTGTCAAGTTACCCGGAAGTTCACTGAGTTCAATGGTGCAATTTATTTTTGAGATTTTCCAAGATGACCGCCGTCAAGATACTCTAAATATGTTGTGCTATTTATATTATTACATAGAATATAAAGGTGTTCGTGGTGCCGGTAAACTGAATTTATAGAATGAGACAGTCAATAAAACTTTAAATACATTGAGATGTGCCATTATAGGAATAAATCCAATGCGATCGTAATTTGACTTATCAGTTAACCTCAGTTCGACTCTTTTTATTTTTGGCAGTTCTTAAAGTTAAGATGTTGAATTTAGACCTCTTAGTGTTTGTGCCCATTTTTTCGAAACACTGTGAACTAAATTAAGCTATCACAGAAACACTAGTATGTGCCCTTATTAACATCAGCCAAAAGTGTTTATATTTCATGTATCAAGGCAAATCTACGCACCAGTTCTTATTTTCATGTTTTATGTTGTCAGACTAACAAAACAAAGTAGTCAAGACGAAGTACAACCCTTCAATGGAGGTCCCTTGATGCTGGTGGGAGGCTCTTGATCTAAGGAATTGAATGAATGCTACAATACCTTGAATCAAGCTTGAATGCCTTCCATTCCCCAAGGCGCTGTATGACCCTTACGGGTTTAGCGATCCCCTATGACTATTACAATAATATTTTCACCAAAATAGAATTGAGTTAATGTTTGTTTTTATTCCCATATTATTCCAAATATTACATTGTTAAGTGATTCTACAATACATTACGTAAGGCAAAACATTAATACATGTCATTGAACTAACATTGCAGGGGCGAGATACAGTTTTCATTCTTTCGTTTGACAGTGTCGTTTTAATAATGATGACTAATCAAGATTTATACTTGTCGTGGAGTTTAAGGTATTGAGTATAAAACAAACTTTGCTACACTTTCATCTGCTGATCCTTACACAATGCCTTAATGTTGGGTTTAACCCAGCCTCTTTTCCTTTGTAGTTCTTTCCCCACTTTTCTCTCGCCCGTGGTGGGTCCTTACCTGAGAGCCTTCGTTCGTTCGTTACCATAGCCATTCTCACGCCGATAACTTGCTGTTGGTGTTGGACAGAAATTCTTTATGTGAGGATGAAGCCATATCGTCTGTGTCAAATATTATCTTAGCTGAGGCGTTCTGAGTAGCACAGTAATCTTGCTCGGCAACTTTGGTTAACTATCACCGTTGCAGACATCAAACACGACTATGATTTCAATTGTACCATAGTTGCTGAGAACATAAGTCACATAGCTGTTACAGTCAGCGAGATTGCACGCATTAAATCAGTAAGCTAGGAGACGCTGTTTAGTAAGTGACCAACAATACAGTAGGGAACTTTAGGAACTGCCGTCTGAGATGTAACTGGCTTTTCCATGAAAGTGGGCCACAGCACTCCTCGCAGTTTTATGCAAAATATCCTTGTCAAAGTGCCTGGGGATGAGTACCAAACGCATTCTACAGATACTTTTCCATATCTTTCTGCAACTTTACTATGCATGTAACTTTCATGAACAGAATGTGCTATTGATTTGTACTTCCTGATCACCATCTACAACACTGTTACCAGCACTTGACTCGGTCTCTCCTCTCGCTTTTGTGTCTCCTGGAAGGTGTTTTTGGGATCGACGCCCACGCTGCCCAGTCCTTGACCAGGCCTCAAAAACTATACCAATGACCTGTATGTCAGCATAGTTCTTACCTGTGGTTGAATTTAATCTTTTTGCCCATATCATATGTTTGGTCAGCATTTGCTGATTGGTGAGCAACAATGCCATTTGCTGAATTAGGCACATGTTTATTGCTATATTTATTGCCGAAGCGTGTCGCCTGCACAATAGGCTCCTTCAGTCGATTACAATCGACTATAACACTGGGAACAATAGTAGTTTTGAGGAGATCAATTCCTCAGCCTTTTTAGCAGATAGTCAGACACTGACGCCTATAGGAAGAGGGATGTGGTCAGACCTTATATACTTTTGAATGAATGGTTCAAGAGACAGTGACATATGACTGATCTTTTTGAGAGCCACACAGTGCTTCATCGATCTACAAGAATGGTAAGCAGAGTGTGAGGTTGTCAGGCCCTCAATCTTGGACGTGTTGTCAGTCCATCAATTTTACACACTCTGTTCTTCACATTCCTGTATGATATGTACTTTTGGTCAAAAGTCAAGTTTATATGTCTATACTGCAAGTGGATCAGCAGCTAAAATTTCTCAAGCTTTGTTGATGAATTAATTCAAATATTGTATTTAAGGCAGTATTTCTGACATCAGAAAATTCCTTTCACCAAAACGTATACTTATTTTACGAAATATTTTCAACAAAGAAGATAACTTGGCAAAATATATTCTACTTCCATCAAATGGTGACATGTGTGTGTTATCTAAAATAAATTGCAATAGTTTTTTGGTGTACAGATGCGATCAAAGATTAATCCAGCGGTTGATGCATTCTGAATGAGATTGTGCTTAGGAAGTTCGTTAAGTGTTTGAAGAGCCTCTAGTTTATTGCATTCGAAGTGGCTCATTATTAGTCTACAGTTACCAATGATGTCATTTATTACTCTCTGCTCCAGAATGCAATCTTGAATAACTGTTAACGTTTATGTACTGTGTTAGTGTGTGTGTGTGTGTGTAACTCTCCCGATCGTAAGATAGTGTTAATTTTATTATTTTAAAGCGCGCATAATAGTATTAAATCTATCGGCTGGTATTGGCCACTTTTTCGCCGATACCGATACCATAAAAATAGCCGGTACCCACCGATACCGACACTTTGAAACACCCCTAATAATCATGCTCTTCATGGATTCCCCTTTCTCCACTATGCATGAACTCCGCCTAATTTGGGCATAGACTTGAGGCAGGGATCAGAAAAGAAAATCTATCGATACATTATCAAGGTACTGTGCCAACATACATTATCAAGGTACTGTGCCAACATACATTATCAAGGTACTGTGCCAACATACATTATCAAGGTACTGTGCCAACATACATTATCAAGGTACTGTGCCAACATACGTTATCAAGGTACTGTGAGAACATACATTATCAAGGTACTGTGCCAACATACGTTATCAAGGTACTGTGCCAACATACATTATCAAGGTACTGTGCCAACATACATTATCAAGGTACTGTGCCAACATACGTTATCAAGGTACTGTGAGAACATACATTATCAAGGTACTGTGCCAACATACGTTATCAAGGTACTGTGCCAACATACATTATCAAGGTACTGTGCCAACATACATTATCAAGGTACTGTGCCAACATACATTATCAAGGTACTGTGCCAACATACGTTATCAAGGTACTGTGAGAACATACATTATCAAGGTACTGTGCCAACATACGTTATCAAGGTACTGTGAGAACATACATTATCAAGGTACTGTGCCAACATACGTTATCATGGTACTGTGAGAACATACATTATCAAGGTACTGTGCCAACATACGTTATCATGGTACTGTGAGAACATACATTATCAAGGTACTGTGCCAACATACATTATCAAGGTACTGTGCCAACATACATTATCAAGGTACTGTGCCAACATACGTTATCATGGTACTGTGCCAACATACATTATCAAGGTACTGTGCCAACATACATTATCAAGGTACTGTGCCAACATACGTTATCAAGGTACTGTGAGAACATACATTATCAAGGTACTGTGCCAACATACGTTATCAAGGTACTGTGCCAACATACGTTATCATGGTACTGTGCCAACTACAGAGAAAATGGAAGGGAATCTTGTGATTCAAGAGGACCAAAAAAAGACACCGTTCAGACACACCTGCTACCTCATTTGTACTTATAAACTCACGAAATCATAACACGTTTGCAAACAAATCACGGACTGGACTGTGAGTTTTAGGACTCACTTTCCATGGGTTCAATCCCCACCCGTTCCGTGATTTGCACTTCTGAATTGGTATTTGATTTAACTGGCCAACAACAACAACAGCAGATCTCACTCGGGTCGTTTTGGGGATTTTAGGCTCGACGTAATTTTTTTTCAGGAGTTAGGCGATATTATTCTTGGCGTGCCATGTATCTAAACCTGTTACTTTACTATTGTTGATATGAGCAATGTCGAACACGAATTTCATTGGATCTCCTAATAGATCAAGTACCTGTTCCTGGAAAGGAAACATGACATCATTCAGTTATCGTAGTTCCAGTAATCATCAGCTAATGACATACTACTCAGAACATCAATTAGTTTACGAGACTGAAGCTTCGAATTGATATATACAGATATAGTAAGTAAAATTTACTGGTGCTGTCATATCCATATTTTCCTCCTTATTTTAACCAGTAACTATGTACCTGTCTCTTATGAATCTGTCGCCTTTGTCTAAGAATGTACAAAGAGTATTTTCTCGATGGTGCATCATCGTAATCATGTCAGTACAGAAGTAGAGACCTAACTTTATTTTCGGGTGTTTTGCTGTATAGTATTTCATATCTTCCAAGTAACCATTTATAAGTGTCAACAACTCAGGCAAGGAAAACTGACAATCATCCACACCGAGGACGTCACACATCGACTAATCTAGTTAGACGATCCTCGGGCTTTTTTCTCGGGCTATGAGATCAACATTTTGAACACAGATTCCTATACTGTAGTTTCACCTCATTCATCATACTGTTCATTTGCTGTCCCCAAGAAGTGAATTTATCTGTAGAGGAATTCGACAGTTTTCCTCGGAATAATTGGGCACTTGCTGACGACAGTAAAAACATCTTTGATGTCTAATTTTAGTGTCTGAAAACGGCGGATAGCTTTTGATCCATCGCAATCATCTGCCTCTCCTACTTTCATTTAACTATGGTACTGGGCTTCAGATATTTTTTACAGCAGGAGTGAGAGAAGATAGGAATAAATTTGCTCCAAAGTCGTACATAAACTCCATCAGCTAATTCTTTACTAATATGTACAACATTCTCCAGGCAATTTAGATGGAGTTCACCATCATCGTATCTTCTTTATTTTTTCACGAAATATACAAGTATCCATAATCTCAGACTAGAACACAGATAAGGCTTTGTTATTCTAACTTCAGAAGTAATATTACTATATCTGATGTATTTTATACTCTTTTTAATGTTATCCTCCTCTTATGAATACTAACTAATTTATGAAGAATTTAGTATTTTATGCACATAAAACTGCGACAACATAAGATTTATGCTGATAAGACCACCTCTTATTGTATTTCTGAACGTTTTGTTATCCCTCTCATATTAAACAAAATAGGTATGGACTCAAAGAACAATTTATATTCCACACATTAACGGAGGTATTCGGATGGGGTCATCTTGGAAAACCTTCAAACAAAAGGCCAGAACCGGAACTCTTGTAGACTTTTCGCCATTAAACTCAGTGGAGATTCAGATATTTTCACAGAAAAACAAAATCAGCTTTCTGCATTTTTTCCAAAATTTTACCCTATAATCTGCACTTTTTGTGATGCTTTTAAAATGATTTAGTAATAAGGTAATTAAGAGAACATTTTATGGAGCTTCACCGACCTTTGTGAAATCGACATTCTGCACTTCTTTTGGAAGGACCTTCCGGATACAGTCCCGAATAGTGAAGTTCTTATTCACGTAGATTTTGTTGGCTATGTCTATCACATATTCACTGGTATTCGCATGTCTCTCCTCATACCTGAGTGATCACGATAAGTAAAATGTGAAACCTAGTTATGTGTAAATATACAGTCAAAAATAATGAACACAAGCATTAGTAAACACACAGTCATAAATTTTCATCATACTATTTTCATAAACATTAATAATTCAGGGTGGGGCCTTGATGCTGGCGAAGGACTCTTGATGAAATGAAGTGTGGCAATCCATCTATTTTTAAGACTAAATCCGATTACCTTTCATTTCCCATACGGTATGTGATCCTCCTTAGACTTAACACTTCCTCTGAATATGTTGGTCACAAATGACAAACAGACATGAATTCGTGAGTGTTTTAAGGGGTAATTTAAGGTTAGCTTGAGATAAATGAGTATAATCACAAAAGATCTATTTCCTCGTAGGTTGCCAGAGTGCTTGAATGTCAGCTGAGATAAGCAAGTATACTCACAAACGGTCTAGGGCCTTATAGGTTGCCAAGGTGTTTGATGGACCACTCAGACGCAGGACATCCTGTAGTTGTTGACGGGTTTGTCCAGCCGACCCAAAGTATGCCAGAACGAAGGCGTTCCAGATGCTGTAAGGGGAGAAGAAAAAGTTTCCCGTGGAAGTGGGCGGGTAAAGCTCCTTCAGAAGATCCAAGCTGAAGGGGGTGATGTGCTCCAGGTCAGGGGTGAGGGGCAGGGACAGCTTGTCGTTGTTGGTGATACACTGAGGACTCACCACACTCACCATCACCAAGAACAATACAGCTGACAACGACAACCTCGACATTCTGTGAAGTAGCGGAATATAGCAATAATGTACAATAATGGCATTTGATTAAGGTATAATTACTGTCAGTGGATTGATTTTTTCCCCTCTTAAGGGTCTCTTGATCCAAAGAATAGACTACCTTCTTCAATTGAATACAGAGGCGATTTTAATACTGACGAAAATGGAAGAAATGACGAGGTAAATTTTGAGTTGTTTACTCCCTCAAGGATGAGGAACTGAGCACCTGAGCATTGTTTCCACTATCAAAAATCACCTGTGTATTCGACTGAAGAAACTTATTGTGCAGGCGAAATGTTTTGGACATAAATATAGCAGTGTTGCACAGGCTGCTATCTCTGCTTACCTTCCGTTCCTTAGACACTGTACGATTATTACAGGTTTAGTGCTTATCAGTACTGATAATAATAACTAGATGTACTTCGGTGGCTGGACTATCCGAGAATGGTATTCTCCGATAGTACAGGGTGGTCATATAATTCTACTGTAGCAAAATATAAAAAGATGTGTGTGTGTATGCGTGTGAGTATGCATTCCTATCGCAGGTACGATGTTTCATGTGTATACATGTATGTATGTATGTATGTACTCTCCTAGTTATACTCATGTAGTTGTGATTGCAGGGATTGAGTCACAGCTCTTCACTGGTCGCTACTAAGTCACTCTTCCTGCTCCATGAGCTTTATCATACCTCTTGTGTACATATATTTATGAATACACATATTTAATATATATATATATATATATATATATATATATATATATATATATATATATATATATATATATATATATAGCAAGACAAAGGTGTTTGATTGTCTTGCATATTTTGATATCACCTGTTTACTGTGATCTTTTGCATATATATATATATATATATATATATATATATATATATATATATATATATATATATATATATATATATAAAATATATATATATATATATATACAAAGACTCAATTCGCTGCTAAAATGCTTGTTTTGTTTGTCTTCTGAGATGTGAGGGAAGCCAGGAGAGAGTCTGACCTCCCACCTTCAGTCACTGCTTCATTCTCTCTCCCCCCCTAGCAACACGGCAACACCTCTCCTCTCCACTCTGGGAAAACGCTGTTCTCCTCTACTGTTGTCATGGAGACTCATTTTCTGGTGAGTATGTACCGGATGGTGAGCTGGGTCATACATCTTGCACTCCTTGCAACTCTTTTCACAAAGCCTTGTATAGAATTAGTGATTTTTTACGTTTTTTGACGTTGTGTCGTGAGACACTATGCTTCAGGTCCCGAGTCAAACTCTAGACTGGCATCTACGCAATATTGTTTTTATGTCTCCTTCCTTCCCTGATGTTGTGTTGTGTTGCTCACTGTTGCTTTGCGCATTTTACTGTTCGGCGAACTTGTCGCTGTATTGTTCAAGCAACCTGTGCTTGTTGCCTCTCTGTTGGTCAGAAGTTAGTTTATATAGAGATATGTTGTTTTCATCAATTACGTTCTATGTTGTGCCCTGAAGAGCACACTACATACACTTGTACAGTACAGTGCAGTACAGTAACGTGCCAGATGGCGCAGTTTATCCTTATGAGAACTTTATTGTACAGTATACAAAGTTCTAAGAGCACAATATAAGTTTGTACAAATATATTGATAACTATCATTATTAAGTTACATAAGCTATGCACCTAGTGGAGTGTAAGGCTCTAATTCCATCATTAATTTTATATGTAAATACAACTGTTAACTCTAGACAAAGTTTTTGTTTCATTAAAGATCTCAAACTATTATTTTCATATAATTACAATCCGGTTCATAAAATCCTGCTGTTGAAAAAGCTCTGCCTAATGTTATGATAAACCCAATAAGAAAAATCGTTCTTAAAAGCTCAATATGGTACAAAATAATATTGGTCTAGAATTTTTATTAAACACTTGTTACATAGTGAGAAACAGGCTAGATGCTAGAGGTGATCAATAGGTTAACCTTCTAGTATTCTCTGATAGATGTCTATACTAATATACATAACAAGGATAAACAAGTAGGAACATAAAAATTCATGTAGCCGAGACGACACCAAAAATGTTCGTGTCATGCACAGATCTAAGGATAGACATCTCATGAACTATACTAAAGCAGAGCGCCACTGTATTGACGCATCCTTAATTACTACTACTGACAATAACACTATCGCAACAATCCTTGCATATGTGATACTATTACACGTTGATTCTATGCTGCTAATAGATGACCTGACGCCGTCACCTGATCGTCATCGGTGACCTCTTTTCTGTACTATTTGTTCCCTTGTATCGTTTGGAGTGACTAAGATCCAAGGACCGATAGGTTTCCAATATAGATGTCCTAACTACATGCACTTGTGTACTTTCATCTAATTTAATGTATCAGAGACACTGAAGTATACAAGGTTGAGTGAGTGTTTGGAAGACACTGACGAACAAAAGGCGGAGTATATGTATATATAAGACCCTATTGTAAACAGGTTCTATATATATGGTAATGATGTGTATATATAATACGCAAAACACACATGGCTGAGTGTATGTATGGAAGGTGTTTCAACAGAGCTCGAAATATAATAGCTTATATATTAAGCGGAAAGAAGTGTACGAGTAGTGTTGCTTGAAGGCGAAGGTTAGCTCCTGCGATACTCGGACAATAAAGTGTACCACAATGGAATTTCCAAGCGTGAATTAGCAAAAATTTTGCCTTCAATAGTAATAGCGAGAAGAGAGCCCTGAAGAACAGTGACTCATCTATAACTATGGAAATATTAAAATAAATTACCTGTCGGGTGTTGTATTCTGATCTTGTGACGGAGATATACACAAGAGAAGCACAATGACAACACGAGTGAATGCTGAGGCAGTAACACGCCAGGTCCTCTCTTTAGTACCCTCTTGTAACTCCTCCACACAGGACTGATTCCTCACAGGATGACCATCAGGTGTACAGTAAAGTAACCGCTCAGGTGGCACAAATAAAAGAAAACGAACTGATTCCACTTATACCAGTTAGATCCTCTTCTACCCCATCAGAAATCCCACACAGGGCTCCTCCCATCCATGAGAAATCCCACACAGCGCTTCCTCCAATCCATAAGATATCCCACACAGGGCTCCTCCCACCCATGATAAATTCCACACAGCGGAGCTCCTCCCACCCATGAGAAATCCCACACAGGGGTCCTCCAACCCATGAGGAATCCCACACAGGAATTCTCCCACACTGCCTATCATCACCACCACCATCTGCCTACTCCATCACCTGCCTTCTCCACCACGTTTTTTCCACCACCGTCCTTCTACAACACCTACACCACATCCTGCTGTCTC
Organism: Cherax destructor; assembly: GCA_009830355.1. Taxonomy (NCBI): domain Eukaryota; kingdom Metazoa; phylum Arthropoda; class Malacostraca; order Decapoda; family Parastacidae; genus Cherax; species Cherax destructor. The sequence continues at coordinate 57,875 of WNWK01003666.1, forward strand.
CAGCAACTGCCACACCATCACCTGCTTCTTCAACAACCTGCCTTCTCCACCACTGGCCTGCTTTATTACCTGTCGTCTCCAGCATCTGCCTTCACTATCTCCTGCCTTTACCACCACCACCAGCCTACACCACCACCTGCCTTCACTATCACCTGGCTATTCCATCATCTGGCCTCTCCACCACCTGGCCTCTCCCTTACCTGGCCTCTCCATCATCTGGCCTCTCCCTCACCTGACCTCTCCATCACCTGACCTTTCCATCACCTGACCTTTCCATCACCTGACCTTTCCATCACCTGACCTTTCCATCACCTGACCTTTCCATCACCTGACCTGTCCATCACCTGACCTGTCCCTCACCTGACCTCTCCATCACCTGGTCATTCCATCATCTTTCCTATCCATCACCTGGCCTATCCATCATCTGGCCTCTCCACCACCTCCTTTCATCACGCCAGTAAACTAAATATATGATCTTCGTTGTTTTTATCTGTGTTTGGGAATTCCTAAACATCTCTTATCACTCTGACTTGTGTATTATTTGTTGTTTTCTTTATACATTAGGAAGCAGATTTAGGATAACTATTAAGGTCATTAACAATTTAAGAAATAAAGGAAAAATCAGATAACTTGAATAAAAAGCGTAAGTTGAAAATCGGACTAAGAACATTTATCAAATTAGTGATTATTGTATATGTAAAAAGTCTTTAATGTATCATACTAGAATAATATCTGCATATATTCATGACAGATATGTACACAAAGAGATGTCAGTCTCTCACTGTATATACAGTAGAGTAAGAGATCACTTTAAACACATTTTTTAAATAATTAAATTTTTGACTGGAGATGTACAGTTGACATGCAGCTTTAATGACCTTCATGCAGCAGTCTTCAGAATTTAAGCCTAACATCCAGGAACACAACCAAGAACATGGTTATTAGTGTGGTCATCATTGATTGCCTACAACGTATTTTTATGCTTTCTACGTTTCAATTTATGTTCCATGTTGTCAATTTGGGTCGATCACAATATATACGTTTTTTTATCACTGAGAGCAAGAGAGAATTTAGCTTGATTTTATTTGTTGTCAGAGACAACTGAGTTCCCACAGTAATACTAAAGGAAGTTATATGATATACGCTAAGCAAACAGCGTTAGTAATACATACACACTTAGATGTGTCTGTGAGTGTCCAGTTCCAGCTACTGGATTGACTTTCAATTAACTTGCAATCGACTCCAGTAGTTGGTTTCTGCTTTTTGGTAGTTTGTCAAATATCTTCTATTGGAATCATATATAGAGTTTACCTCCATTGCTAATATCATCATCTTGTTCTACTTTCAAACATTTCCTATGGCTTTTGTGAGTGTTCGTTTTTATACTATGCTCAATTATTCTTGTTCCTTCTAATCATTAGCAAATAGTTTCTAACACTCCGTATGGTTTATTGGGGTGTTCAGCTGCTATGTGGCATTGGCTTTTTATCATAAAAGATCCAAAATTGATGTGACTGCTGAGCTACGTAGGTATTCTAAACTATTGTGTATATGGAGCCATCCAAAAATCGACCTGTGACGTCTTTGACGTCAAATGTTTTGTTATACCTAAGAAAAAAGTGAGTGAGTGACCAGCATTCAGTGCGTCCCGTCACAGACGAGAGTGTACCACAAACTAGTTATCATGAGCCCAGGTGACGGGAATTCCGTAAAAAGTTATTTCAGGAAACGCTAGGGATTTACACCGTCGTAACGGTAACCGATAAGTGTATAGAGTACTGAAGATCAATCAGTTGTTCCCACAGATGCGATATCAGCGCTGATTTCTTGGACTGATGTGTTGGGCGCTAGCCCGCTTATACGTGTGTGCGTGTGTTCTTTTATTTGTTATTTCACACTAAATGGGTTCTGAGCCTGATCCGCCACCTGTGCATTTACATCATCGTGAAGGAGAATGACCTGAGTACTTAGCCTAGCTCAATATTACAACACTTTTGTCCTGCAGTTTACCATCTCGGCTCTGGCGGAACTGTAATGCAATAGCTGTGGATAGATTCACTTAATAAATGCTTGGTCCTCCAAGAGTTTTTCTTCATCACTGCTGTACAAGTATGAAGGTTGACAACAAACAACCAATATGCAGGCGTTCTTTGAACTGTCATCCTCTTGCAGGTGTTTATGGAAGTGCTTCATACCCACGCACATACTGATAAAAATGCTTTCTGCTCATGTAGATGTTTATGAAGGTGCCTTATATTCACGCAGGTGTTCGTATGACAGCTGTGTACCCATGCAGGTGTAATACAGGAAGGGCTAAATACCCACGCAGGTGTTTAAAGTAATCCTTCTTCGCACAGAGGCAATTACGGTGTTCATGACAAAGTTTCATATCCATGTAAGAGTTTATGGAAAAGTTTCTTACTCACGGAGGTTATTGTGAAGTGTTTCATTCTCACACAGGTGTTTATAAAAGTGCTTCAGAATCATGTATGCTGAAGTGCTTCGCATCCCTCCGGTACTTATGGAAGTGATACACACCTCTATAAGTGTTTTCAAAGTGCTTTATACCCAATCATTTGTTTATGGAAGCGTTTCATATCCATGTAAGTTTTTATGGAAGCTCTTTATACCCACACAAGTGTTCATGGAAATGTTTTTTACCCACAAAGGTGATTATGGAAATTTGTCATACCCATAGAAGCGTTTATTAAAGACCTGTCTTCATTCCAATACAGGTGTTTATTTAAGTCCTTTCCTTCCATTCAGGTATTTATATAAGTTTTAATACCCACGATGTTAGAGGAAATACTCCATAAGTAATAAATAAGATTGAAATCAAACATGATCCGAGAATAACTAAGATTTAGTAGAGAAGTTGGTGCGTCCCGTAGCTCGATCGCTAGCGCACTCAGCTCACACTCTGAGGTCTGGGGATCGATTCTCCGATACGGCTGGAAAACATTAGGACGTATTTCCATAAGACACCTGCTGTCCATGTTCACCCATCATCATGTAAAATAGGTACCTGGGTGTTAGATGACTGGTGTGGGTCGCATCCTGGGACAAAATTGACCTAATTTGCCCTAAATGTTCAGCATAACAAGCGGCTTTCCAAATAGTAGTATGTCATTAATGTCAGCTAGGCCTGTATACCTTGTACATGTACTTGTAGAAATAAAGATATTATTATTGAATCTAATAACTACAGTACCACACGCACTCTAGCCTAACATCATACCTTCCTGACGTTGCTTGTAGATTTGTTGTAGTTATTGTGGTAGTCTTATGATATTTGTTAGCGTGTTGTGGTATTTGTAGAGGTTTTGAGGTGTTTGTCAAGGCATCAAGTTGTTCAAAGTTTTGTGATGATTGAATGTATGTATTGTGATGTTTGTAAGTGTTGTTTATAGACATACGTATTATTACTTGTAGGTTTATTATTGTGTACGTAGGTTTTTCTAGCGTTTGCAAGGTTTGTGTGTGTGGTATATGTTGGTATGTTGCAGTGTGCTTTTTTCCTCACAGGTAGGAGCTGTTCTACCTCTATTCATTTCGAAGCCCAGCCCTATCTAAGGTATACCCCCCAGGATGCGACCCATAATAGCCAACTAACAGGGATAACAGGTGTAAGAAACAGGTCCAACGATTCCAACCGTGCCGGGGATCGACTCATGGATACTCAGAATGTGAGCTGAGTGCTCTGTTGTGTTAGTAGGTGTGTTGTTTATATAGATGTATGGTATTTGTAGTTGCGTGGTGCTTGTAGGTGTGTTGTTCATGTAGGTTTGTGGTGTTTGTAAGTTGTAATGTTTGAAGGTTTGTGTGGTGTTTATAGGTGTGTAGGTTTCTGGCACTGTTAATAATCTCACTGTAATATAAAGTATACTTAGGTATAACAACAACAATAATAATAATAATAATATCTTTATTTCTAGAAGTACATGTACAAGGTATACAGGCCTAGCTGACATCAATGACATACTACTATATAGAAAGCCGCTTGTTATGCAGAGCATCTCGGATAAATTAGGTCAGCTTTGTCCCAGGATGCGACCCATATCAGTCGACTGACACCCAGCTGATGCGCCCCAGTTGCTGTATTGCTGCCCTGGTCTGTCATCCATTATAGCGGGTGTCTGTGTCACCCAGTTTCTGTGACCATCACCCACTGGCCGCCAGTTACCCGCAGTTGCCAAGGATGGGTGACTGCACCTCTAATTATGACCTGAAGTGACCTCACCTTCCTCGGCCATCTAACCATAGACCTGCTGCTGATGTCGGCTGCTTGTGATACTGCGGTCTACTGAGGTGGTGCTGTGCTGATGTCTACCATGCTGTAGCCATGCTGTGACGCGGCCGTACTGAGATGCTGTGGCCGTGCTGCGATGCTGTGGCCGTGTTGTGATACTGCGATGCTGTGGTCGTGCTGTGATGCTGCGATGCTGCCTAGCTCAAGGGAGATGATGGAGGCGATGCTGAAGTGGTGTATGAGGGATTCTGGCCGGTGTGCAAAAACAGGAGAGTCTACTGTGAAGGAGCTGCCATCCTCGGAGATGTGGAAGGACGCGAGCCATGGGGATGGACTCCAGCTGCTGGGACCAACCTGCTATCAAGGGCGGTATGGAGGTGTATGCTTTCTTGCTGGCCAACCTTTACGACCAGTATAGGGGATGTCCTGCCAGCCATGAGAGACAATTAAGAGTGAGAGATGTTCCCAGCCTACTTTGACTTGGCAGAAGTGTTAGTGTTACCTGTGTGGAATAAGGTGACCTTGAAAACGGTCCAGTGATCATGGCCGCCTTGTTTTATGAGGCCAGTGAATCCTAGTAGTGGCACAGGATAATGGGTGGTCTTAGCTGCGATGCCTGTCCTATCTCGACTTTCAGATGTTGAAGTGTGAATGTGAAAGTGTGTTAAAAATGCAACCTTGGTGGTCGTGAAGTGGTCCAGTTGCAGTTACTGGAAAGAATTCTACACCCGTAGGAGCAGTTTTCCACACCAACGAAGCCCAGAGAGATTTGGCCCAATGGTTAACGTGCGAGGGGGACTAGTACCGGCTAGTGCATTTCTAGTAGAAGTAGGGAAGGCACTGGAGCCAGATATTTAGTTTAAAGGAGAAATGATGGGTAAGGAGGCTTTGCACCAGAGAGCAACTGTTATGCTGGTCACCTGCAAGGTGTACTGATTATGCTGCCTCGTGGGAGTCCAGAAGGTTGGGGGGAAAAATGTGTTTTGAATTATTTGTATTAAGTTATGTGTAATTTAGTCTTTGTATTGTAATAGAATTATTGGGGTTAGGATTAAAATAGTCTAATAACTTAGGACAAATTGTCCTAGTTCTCAGATATTTTAAACTGGGGGAGAAAGGGGGATGTGATGTAGGTCAACTGTGCTTGTGAGGTCAAAAGGGAGACCTAACTAACCAGTGTAAATTGTCACAGACCTTGCCTTGGCAGAAAGGTGTTAAACAAGTGGAATACTCCTGGCACCGGACGTCTCAGGTCTCATTCTTCGAGAAGTCTACTCTTTGGGTGAAAACTGTAGGTGTTAGGTCTTAACACACCTGGTGTACGCCTCATGGGGGGGAGTGAACCCCAAAACCTGGAGTTTAGGGGGGTGCTTTAAGGACCATATAAGCTCAAGGAGACAGCTAGAGGGAAGAGATTCTGGCGGAGCTCTGGCCTGTGTGTAGAGCTCTGGGCAAGAGATTTGGGCAGAGCTACTGCCTGTGTGCAGAGCTCTGGGAGAGGGCTGCTGGAGAGTCTCTGGAGGAGAGACTGTTGGAGACACTGGGCAGAGTACTGGCTTGGAGCAGTGCTCATGCTGTGGAGGTCTTAGGATCTGTGGCTAGAGTCTGAGTTCCTGAGGTGAACTGTTCCTCTGAACTTATTGTAAGTAAATATTTTGTTTCGTCGGTTAAATTGTAACCCTTGTCTCACTGTTTATGTATACCATCCCCATTTATCTAGATCCAACCTGTTATTTATAGACTGAAAAATAATTTTCCATCTTTGGTTAAAAGTGATGTATTACTGCCCTCTTGCAAGTCAAGGAGGTCATCTGAGAAGTCCTTTCGTGAATTCACAAGGAAATAGTCTACTTCACTGACCAAGCCTAATTTAAGCTTTAGATCTTGTATATTTTTACGCTAGAGTTACACACTGAATTAAACTTAAGCATTTCCATTATCACCTGTGTTGTTGTGGCTCACCAGTAGCGCACCAGATGTCTCTTATATTTTTCGTGGCCAACGAGGAGTAGCTCCGTTATTTCGTTTGTTATTGTTCGTTAACTCCCGTTTCGGACTTAAGATGTGTAAAATATTAACACATTGTATTACAAACACACAAAGCAATATGGACATTTTATTACGACAGTGTTGCTTTTGAAGACCAGACAAAAAGATTAGAAGATGCTTGGTCTCCAAACGAAAGTCTTGACAAAGCTTGGTCTCCAAGCGAGAGACAAAAAAAAAAAACTTGATCTCCAAGCAAAACGTTGCCTAAATAATGTCCATACTGCTTTCATGTCCTTGGTGTACTTTCTTGACGCTGTACTTCACCTGGTGCGTCACTACAACTCACGACAACAAACCAAACACTTGGGAGGTATTAAAACGCTTCAATAACAGTAATATTACTTTAATTGGCCATAAAAACTTAGATGCAGAAAAATAAAAACAATATATTGGGAAAGCCACATACAACATTAACATCACTTAGATACACATACTATGATATTAATAATAATTTAACGTGGTTTTTAACTGATGCTGGATATTTTAACTGGCAATAATTATATTTGCGTGTTCAGTGTTTACGTTTTTTTTTTTTTTTTACCTTTTTTTTTGTTTGTTGTATACCTTTTTTTATGACTGAGCGCTGAATGCACGGTCAAAGCTCTGCAAATATTACAACAACTACTAAGATACACAAAAAAATTATCGTTGTGTAATCCTTCGGTAGACCAAGTGATGATAAGTTAATATGAGTACAACATCTGCAGGGAAGAGAAGATTTTAATGGATATTGGTCTTGACATTCTGTGGGGAGATTACTTTAAATTATTTATGTCTGTACCTCGCATCTTGAAGGCGAGAGCTTGGAATGCTATGCACAATAATACAAATACTGTAGCGAGAGGTCGTCGGGTTTTATCGGGAGAGGTACTAGCGCTGGATGCTGGCCGGCCCTCAGCTGTGTTGGTAGCAGTTACCCTGGCCTGTACGAACCCTGGATGCCGCAGCACTCGTGTTGGGGATTTCCAGCACAGTCAACCCTCACATACTGGCAGTAGCTAGGAACCGGCCGTCTACCTGAGAAGGAACTAACATCAATACTAGACTGGTTCAGAGGATTATCGCTCCTGTATCCCAGTCTCAGACCAGACTTCCTAACTGTAAAGCGAGTACAACATGAATAAGACCTATTAAGAAACACACACACACACACATATATATATATATAAGAAGACGTTTGTAATATTTACTTGTCATCTCGACATCCTCATGAGACACGCGTGTCGCAAAAAGATTAACCAAAAGTATTAATAATTATCAGTTAAATTAATAAAATAAAATACTTCTCTCCATTATGTAATTCTTTTAAAATAACTGAATTTATGAAAAATAAGCTAATAAAGTCATTTTCTTACAGCCTTAGAGAACACAGTAAGTGCAGTGATATGGTTCGCCAGTGTTGCCCCCACCAGGGTCTTAAACAGGTGGTGACCCGGCACACACAATAAGCTTTATACACGTTACTCTTTAAAGGAGCCATCAATCCCTTCCTAGGACCAAATCTGATAACTTTCCATTCTCAACCGCTATATGTTCTTAGTGTTTCCTTGTGAATATAATTAAGATGTATTTCGGTCGTGTGGCGATTCGAGAAAGGTATTTCTGCATTCCATAACCTCACTGCCGTTCACATCAATACACGCGAGAGGAATAGCACAGAGTGAGGCATAGGTCGATAGTGCGTTAAATATTAGCGTTGAAGATTTGAAGGGAATCAGAAGAGGTATTTACAAGTCAACATATGGAAACTAATATCCATATTTTTTTCAATATAAATGGTAAATTAGGACATAGCTCAAATCTAATTCAGACTACTCCAAGGGACTAATATCCAAAAGTTGAAGCCGTTCAGAAGTTGCATTATCACGTTATTAGCATAGACGGGTTGAAGATAATTAGAAACGACACTCAGAAATTATCGCATCGGAAGTAGAATTTATTTTTTTCACTTTATCCAGAAAATAAAATTGGGACCAACACAGCCAACATCAATCCAAATATTACCAGCTCTTCAGAAAGTAAATTTTAGGTAAGCCTAGCGTATAAATACAAATTTTTAACATAACAGATGTTATAGACATGAGATGATTTAGGTAAAGATAACAGACTTATTTCTGATCAGAAGAAACATTCGCGAATTATTTCACAGAAAACACATCAGCACTAAATGTTTAAAGCTGCCAGCCATGGCGCGAATTCCGATTCCAAGTTTTCTACTAATGTACTACATCAACAAATTTGCCTGCGAGCCAAGAAATCTTAGTAAGTACTATAATGTCTCTAAGATGCATCAGCCCTTGAATATTGAAGCTGTTCAGAAAAGGTAAACTTTAAAAATATTTAACGCGATTTAACGGGTCTCAAAAAAATCACACTATTTTACACATAAAATGATCAAATCTTCATCTACATATTTGAATTTCTTTCTCCGCCGTCTTCGAATTTTATTCCTTCATCGATGTCAAATATACAGACTGTAAATAACAGAGTCCCAATGCTAACCCCTATGGCACACCAATTTAACGGGTTCCCCTTCTAATTTATCACCATTTATGCAAACTGTTGTTTATCGGTTATTCAAGACTCGACCCCGGAGAAAATTTCTCCTGTACCATCAGCGGAACTGCGTCAGGCTGGTGCGTGAAACTCCGTCAAAGATCTTGCTGCAGTAAAAAAGTACACTATCGTATTCTTTATCTTGTTCTGCTCTATCGTATTCTTTATCTTGTTCTGCTCTATCGTATTCTTTATCTTGTTCCGCTGCCTCGAATATCTTTGTGAAAAAAGCAGCGAATCCATTCTTTGCTAATTCTTTGTTAATCCGTTTTGAGTTTTGTTCATCAAATTGTATCTTTCAAGGTGGCTTCGAATTGCATTCATAAGTAATGATTCCATTAATTTTCCTTAATTTTCCATTAATTTTCAGCCGAGGCAAAGCTGATTGGTTTATAATTTAAAGCTAAGGACCTGTGCCCTGCCTTGTACACCTGGGTGGTGTTCCGGGGGTCAGTGCCCCGAGACCCGGTTCATGACCATTTTTTGTTTATCCGGTACGATTCCTTTGGTAGTTATCTCTTGAAGAGACTTGGTAATGGTTTACTAAGTTCCACTCCACATTCCTTTAGAACCCTTGAAAATGGTTCGTCAGTTCCAGGTAGCATGTTTGTTTTTGATCTATGAATTTCTCTGAGGACCATTTTACTAGTGACTTTGATCTTGCATATGTACGTGAAAAAACTTTGCTTTGGTCTTTGATTCCCTCTCAACCCAAATTTCAAATTCTCTTTTGGCTTTCATAATTATTTTTTTTACCACTTAGTTTGAATGAATCGATTAATAAGGTGACGCTATTTTAATACCCCTGTAAATTATTTTTTTTTCACCAAAGAGGTACATATTTTAATCTATTGTTCAATCTTTTAGTCATTTAGGTTTGATATAATTTCTCTCTTGGGAATGTATACAACTTGGGCGGCTTGTGCAGTGCTTTGGAGAAAGTCATATTGACATTCATCACCACCGTTTACAGCACCCTCCTGGTTACTCCAGTCTTCATTACTCAGGTAACCCCCTTAGGCCTATATAATCTGCAGCGTGAAAATTGGAAACCTTGACTTTGATATTATTAAGGTAATTCCATGAGATTTTGAAACTAAGGAATTTGTGATCACTTGCTCCATACTCTTAATTAATAGCAAGATTATCAGAGATTCCTTGTTTACAAGAAACAACTCAAGCACGTTATTTCTAATAGTTGGTCCTGATACAAACAGTTTAAAAAACAATTTTCAACTATTTCTAGAAATTTCCTAGACTCTGGATAGATTTCCTGTCAAATTGTTCTATTCAATTTGGCAAAAGATCTCCATTAAAACTATATGCCTCAGCAATTTCTTCCCATAAAAGTTTATCGTGGTCACTATGTATGTTTTGGGGGTCTGTAGATCAATCATACCTACGATTAATTTTACACGACCTTTGAGAAACTGCAACCAAATAGATTGTGTGTGTGTGTCCTTTTATGGTGAGACACTTTAAATTTTGCATAAGCATACATATCAACTCCGCCCCAATTTCTTATTGACTCTTTCGGTATGGTATAATACCTGCATGTGGCAGTCAGCTGGCATTTCCCTATTTTTCATATGGAACTAGGTCCGCTTATTGCAATAATATATCTGTTTCCTCCACATGCAATTAGTTTTACTTGGTCTATTGCATTCGTAGCTCTCCGGCTTTTTTTTACAGTTCATGCTAAGGAAGTTTTTACCTTGCTGTTCTCATAAGTCTCTCTTTGTAGTCCATCTCCACTGTTTTTACCAGCAGCCATTTTCTGAGCTAGCGTGTTTTCTGAGCGCCCGTAATTCTCCTTCCCGGAGAATGCAGATTCAGTGCTCTCAATCTATCCCCAGTCTATTAGTAACTGCCCTGTACTTGGCCAGTAACTCTCCTCTCTTTTGCATTTCCCAACATTATTGCTTCTAGCGCTGATGTAAATAATGGGTTTGTTTTCATTATCTGACGATGATGTTGTCTTGTTAACTACACCACCCAGAGCTGCTTCAGGGAATCACACCCTCCGTCTTGCATTCTTAACTCTGTTAAAGAATGTTCGATCCTTATATCTAGTTTGATTCGAATATATAATTACTTAAGAGGAGGATATGGTTTTAGAAAGGAATCATTTTTTTAGGACGGATTTATTATTAATTATAATTAAGTGATAAACCCGGAAGGGTCATACAGTGCTGCAGGAAGGAATGAACCAGAGTAGGAAAGTGCGAAGGGTAGGAGTTAGGGGTAGGGGTGTGCGATGGTAGGGGCGTGCGAGGGTAGGGGTGTGCCATGGTAGGGGTGTGCGAGAGTATTGGTGTGCGAGGGTAGGGGTTAGTGGAGGTAGGGAAGAGTGCAACAGTAAACTTTAAATCCAAGTTGGTGCAATATGGAAAATACGGAAAAAAAAGAACGTGACATCACAAAAAAATAGACAAAGATTTCATAGAACCTAAACCAAGAATAACATGGTTGTAAATTTCGAAAAATAAACACAGAGTGGTAGAGCAATAAAATGAATTAAAAGAGGTGATAGGTGCTGTATATTAAAAATATTTAAAAATATAACATGCCATATTTAATGAAAGAAGGATACCATAAGCATAGCTCTTCTTTGGTTTTTAAACCAGATAATCTCCATAAAACAGTATCCAAGGCGCTAAAAACTCAAAACGTGATTGAAGATTAAGAGGTAGGTTCAGCAGTCAAGTTAGCTAAGTACAGAATAATGTGCTCACCTAAGTTTGGTCGCAGGGCATTAGCATAGGTAGGATGGAGGTGGGCGGCAAACACCACCAAGAGGGACACCACCAGCGTCAAATATGACCTGCAAAAAGAAGTCTCTCTATATTGATCATTCTATTACAAGTTGTCTTTGCTGTGGATAATTTTACCACTGTGTGTTTGGGACGACGGGGATGACTTGAACCGTAGTCCATACACATAGTAGGCTCAACCATTCATCCACAGAGCTTACAGTTGGATGGTTTGTACCAACCAGCACTTACGTGACATAGTTGAATGAGCAGTATAAACTGTGGCCCTACTCTCTTACCCCACAGCCCAATAAGCTTTGTTCATGAATAGTATACAATACCGACAAGATGAAAATTAGACACATGTGCGACATCTGGGTATCTTTATTGTAGACGTTTCGCCATCCAGTGGCTTCATCAATTCAGATTCTAGGACCAACTCCAAGGCTAAGGGACTGAATACCTCATCTTTTGTATATAGTTCTACTGTCTTCAAGTTTTGTCCTAGAATCTGCATTGATAAAGCCACTGGATGGCGAAACGTCTACAATAAAGATACCCAGATGTTGCACATGTGTCTAATTTTCACCTATAAGCTTCCAAGGTACATCTGTCCTTATACATCTCATCTCGTTGATGTGCCATCATCTGAGTGGGTCCATCAGGGATCCGGACCCTTGAGTCGTGAACACCGTGAACAAGTAGATAGGTTGAGAATGAGCGACTCCCTGAAGATAAATATATTGTTATTCGATACACACCATTAAAATAGGAAAAGAAAAACATCTGTAATACTATTATATGTAAGATACAATCTTCAGTCTACATCATAAGAACATAAGAAAAGAGGAACACTGCAGCAGGCCTTCTGGCCCATACTGGGCAGGTCCTTATTAAATCCAAACCCACTAACAAAAATATTTGCCCAACTCCAAGCAATAAGCTTTGATAATCCTTTTAACTCATGTGTAAGTCCCGATTAAATCCAACCCCTCTCAATTATGCACTGTTCCAAACCAATACTTTCCTATATCCTTTCTAAATCTAAACTTATCTAATTTGAATCCATTATTGCGGGTTCTCTCTTGGAGGGATATCCTCAGGACTTTGTTTATATCTCCTTTGTTAATGCTTATCTTCCACTTATAAACTTCAATCATGTCTCCTCTCATCAATCATGTCTCCCCTCATCAATCATGTCTCCCCTCATCAATCATGTCTCCCCTCATCAATCATGTCTCCCCTCATCAATCATGTCTCCCCTCATCAATCATGTCTCCCCTCATCAATCATGTCTCCTCATCAATCATGTCTCCCCTCATCAATCATGTCTCCCCTCATCAATCAATAGTGTAGATTTTTCTATGGGAGAACAGTTGACAAATAATATGATTACTCCAGTAGGAGTTATTGTGCAACATTTGAAAGCTTGATCAATATTATGAATATTTATCATTAAATGGATTAAAAAGCGTCACTAGTAAACATCACTTGACATCAGTAGATCAATGTGCTCACGGGGAAACGCTAAACCTGCATGGGCCATACAGAGTCTGGGTATTCTGAGGTAATCAAGTCTAATCTAAAGAAATGTCTTCCAACAACAGCTCTTTCCCAGCAGAGATACACCCGCTAGGGAGGGTGACGCTAGGGAGGGTGACGTCTGATACACCCGCTAGAGAGGGTGACGTCTGATACACCCGCTAGAGAGGGTGACGCTAGGGAGGGTGACGCTAGGGAGGGTGACGCTAGGAAGGGTGACGCTAGGAGGGTGACGTCTGATACACCCGCTAGAGAGGGTGACGCTAGGGAGGGTGACGCTAGGGAGGGTGACGCTAGGGAGGATGACGCTAGGGAGGGTGACGTCTGATACACCCGCTAGAGAGGGTGACGCTAGAGAGGGTGACGCTAGGGAGGGTGACGCTAGGAGGTGACGCTAGGAGGGTGACGTCTGATACACCCGCTAGAGGTGACGCTGAGAGGGTGACGCTAGGAGGGTGACGCTAGGGAGGATGACGCTAGAGAGGGTGACGTCTGATACACCGCAGAGGGTGACGCTAGGAGGTGACGCTAGGGAGGGTGACGCTAGGGAGGGTGACGTCTGATACACCCGCTAGAGAGGGTGACGCTAGAGAGGGTGACGCTAGAGAGGGTGACGCTAGGGAGGGTGACGTCTGCACGACAACTATTTATAAGATGGTCTTGATTTATTAACACTTCACCTGTTCATGTTGAAAAATGTTGTCTCCGACTTAGGTGGCGGCGTGAGTGTTGCTGCGGCGGCGTGAGTGTTGCTGCTGACTCTTGTGTTACTCAACACACACTGATGCTCCATGCACTTGTAAATATATATATATAAACCACAGTAGGAACAACGTCACAAGTATAGAAAAAACAAAAAAAACAATGGGAATATCCCACCTGAGAAAAACCGGTTTTGTTATGAGCTAGGTATTCAACTTCTACATTTTTTTTGGTATTATATTCACGAGGAATACTGCTGCTACCACTACTGGTACTGATAATAATTATTCAGCTACTACTACTGTTACTGCAGCTTGCACTGCTACTGTTTATTACTCCTACGATTATTACTATTGTTAGTCCTGCTGCTATTGGCATAACCCCTCCTCCCATTATTGTTACTTCTATTACTTTAAATACAAATACTTCTATCAGAATAAAAAAATTACTGGAGAGGGAAATAGATAAATGAATATATATATATATTTTTTTTTTCAACATATCGGCCGTTTCCCACCAAGGCGGGGTGGCCCAAAAAGAAAAACAAAAGTTTCTCTTTTTAACTTTAGTAATGTATACAGGAGAAGGGGTTACTATCCCCTCGCTCACGGCATTTTAGTCGTCTCTTACGACACGCATGGCTTACGGAGGAAGAATTCTGTTCCAATTCCCCATGGAGATAAGAGGAAATAAGAACAAGAACTAGTAAGAAAATAGAAGAAAACCCAGAGGGGTGTGTATATACATATATGCTTGTACATGAATGTGTAGTGTGACCTAAGTGTAAGTAGAAGTAACAAGACATACCTGAAATCTTGCATGTTTATGAGACAGAAAAAAGACACCAGCAATTCTACCATCATGTAAAACAATTACAGGCTTTCGTTTTACACTAACTTGGCAGGACGGTAGTACCTCCCTGGGCGGTTACTGTCTACCAACCTACTACCTACTATATATATATATATATATATATATATATATATATATGTCGTGCCGATTAGGTAAAACTTGCGATTTTGGCTTAAATTGGTCAATTAGCAAGAACTCATTTAAATTAAGTCCTTTCTAAAATTTTCTCTTATACGTTTAAAGATATATTTTTTTCATTTATGTTAATGTAAAAATTTATAATTTTGTACAAAGAGAAACTTTGAAAACCTACCTAACCTTATTACAACAAGCGCAATTTAATTTAGCCTAACCCAACTAAATATATTTTAGATACGTTAACATTAATTTAATAATAAGCAAACACAATGAAATATATTTTTTTCGTTATGTTCAGAATGATTTTTGCGAAATTATTGCATACACAAATTTTCGCTTGTCTTATATGGCAAGATGAGCGTTGCTATTTAAGCCAAAATCGCAAGTTTTACCTATTAGGCACGACATATATATATATAATTTGCAGAAGCACCTATTATTTACAAACGTTTATCTCAGCCCAGAGGAAACTTGAACCTACAAACCTTGAAAGAAAGTAAGAAATACCATCCATGAAGCATTAGAAAGAAAGAATGATCCTGAAGACTACAGCGATATATACGATTGTCAGTGAAAAAACAAAACAGATGAATGCAAGGGCACTCGAACACAGGTCCATGTATAAAGCAGATCCAACCCTCTAAACACTCAGTTGCAGAGCTTACAATACTATGACTGAAAGGACGTTATTGACTTCTTTTTATTAATTTATCTACACTCTGCACCTTATAAATGTGATTCCTTTTTTATAGGCCTAGTTGGCTTGCTATCACCCTGGGTGCTTTTCACTTGGAAAAGATGGTATTGGAAGCAGTTAGGATAATAATGATATAATTTGCGAATTAGTGTACTTTATTAAGAACATTTCGTCCTCCAGGGACTTTACAATTCTTACAGAGACAAGAGATACGTGAGGTTATAAAGCGGTGAAGGTGAGATCAGTGAGGAGAACGAGTCAGGTTCGTGGAGCACAATGAGCCTCACGTGATGACACTGTCGGTTTTAGCCAGGATCAGTTTTGCTCAGAGATGGTAATGACCATCTGCTTCGTCGCTTTGCTTCTTATATAACTAAATGATTCAGGGAAATTCATCAGGTGACTCAATATAATGATGTACAGCGCACACATTGCTTGCTTTCTTCTATTGAAGTCCCTGGAAGTTTTACCTCTGTAGAACTTATCGCAACCGCTGCAAGGTATGATATAGACACCTGCAATGTTGTTCAGTGTTTAGAGTTGCAGTTGGCTGTAGAAGCAGATGCTGGGCATGGCACTAGTAGACGATAGTGTTGATAGCAAAGAGTTACAGTAGACTGTAGGAGGTCCCGCCACAGCACACATGTCGAGGAGATCCCTGACAGTCCACAAATAATCTGGAGCAGAAGCGAGGAAATGGTCTTGCATTTCGACCTGAGGAAGAAAATATTAGATATATCAAATTTTAATATAGTTTTATGAAATTTTTATTATCTGGACACCATTCATTTGAGAAGATGGTCAAAAAAGTTCAACTAGATGTGTCGTTGCGCGAGACGAGAGAAGTATTCCTCATATCTCATAGCCCAAGGTCCCTTTAAATGATCCTAGAGAGGTATCCCGCATATCCCATATCCCCAGCCTGCCCCTCTGGTTCTCATTGAAGACAAAAGGCATAGTAGTTATTCTTTAATACCTTTAAGAGGCTTAAGAGCTACAGCTCAGTTCAGTCAAGAGAACTGAAAGGCTACAGTATAGCTCAAAGCCTCACAAAAGGTCTAGAAGGGACATTTTAAGAGGGCCCAGGAGTTTTAACTAAAGCTCAATAAGCTTATCTAAATATATTAAACTTTATCATGATATTATAAAGTAAATCTTCATTATTTTTCTTTTCACTTTTGTTAAAAAGACACAAGTGCAACTAATGTGACATTTTATTGTGGCAACGTTTCGCTCTCTAGAGCTTTGTCAAGCCGTAATAAACAATACATGGACACAGAGGGTATATATAGACTTACAGTGAGGTGTAGTAGTTATACTAGTGGAGGTAGTAGTAGTAGTGATACATGTAGCAGAAACAGTCAGCTTGTACATGAGTAAAAAAAAGGTTATTAAAGCTATTGCTTGGGTAGCATAAAAATAGGTTGGGCAAATGTTTCTGGTTGGATTTGAGGTCTGTTTCAGTGTTCCTCCTCTTTTATGCTCTTATATAGAATCAGCTTTTTATGCTCTTATATAGTATCAGCAGCAACTATGTGATGTCAGGTTTACTGTTTTGAGGAGGATTCTTGCTAATATTTTAGAGATGATGAAGCTGCCTTTATTTTGCTTAATTGTGTTAAAAACAGCAATTAATGATGATTCAAGGCATTTACGTCTGCAGAAATTAGGTTCTCTGATCACTAGTCGGGGGTCGCTGAATTTCATGAGGTGATTGGCGGAATTCCGGCTTTGTGCGCAGGCGTTCTTCAAGTTATCGTTCCTACATGCATTAATGTGTTCGTTGAGGCGTGTTTCGAGGTTTCTTGCTGTTTCACCTACATATATTCTGTCACAGCCTCCACAAGGTATAGTGTAAACCTCTGTATTAACTGGTTCAAGGTGCTTCGATTTTGTCCTGGTTAGATCCCTAATGGAAGTGCGGGATGCAATGGCAACTCTAGTGTTAGCTTGCGAGAGTACTTTGGAAAGGTTCAATGCAATCTGGATCTTGGGAAAGATTATAACTTTGTTAGGAGTGGTGTTGGTGCATGACGTGTTTCTTGCTCTATGAAGATGTGTCTATTGTGCTCTTGTGAATCTGAACCAAGATGTCCTCTACTGAGCAACTCTACCAGCAGCTTAAGGAGGAGCTGAGGGTGGCTAAGCTTGAGATACAGGGACTGACTTAGGAAAACAAGATGTTTCGTAGTAATCCTGTTATGAATCTTCAAGTCAAGAAAGGAACCTGAACAGTGGCTGGAAAGCATGAGACTAAGCTAAGGATCAAGAGGATGGATGGAGAGGTAGAAACGTCCAAGATCCAGAAGACTGCTGTGGAAACATCGAACACATTCTCCGTGCTACCCGACGAATGTGAGTCGACTATTGGGAACTTCACGATGAACGACAAAGAAGGTAAGAATATTGTTCTTGTTGGGGATAGTCAGATTAGGTACATGGATAGGGCCTCCTGCCTGAAGGATAGGAGTAGGAGACAGAGGGTTTGCTTTCCTGGGGCTGGGATGGAGGATATTGTTAGGCGGCTTGACATCATGAATGGTAATGGGATCAGTCCTATTATCTGCCTCATTGCTTTAGGTAAAGATGTAGGCAAGCACAGAAGTGAGGATTTAGTTAGAAAGTATAGAATAGCAATAGACATTATTAGGATGAAGGGAGGAAGACCTGTTATATGTGGCATTTTGCCAAGAAGGGGTGTTGGGAATGAGTGGTTGTCCAGAGCGATTGGTATAAATTGTTGGCTGGACAAACACTAAGGATAATGCAGTACCATTCATTGACAACTGGGACCATGTATGCCAGGGATGGGGTTCACTTATCCAGGGCAGGTGTGGATTTTTTCGATAGTTCAGTTGAGGGGGTTATTAGGGCTTTAAACAAGGGTTAGTTAGGTTTAGAAATGGTAAATAATGAGTGTGGAAATATTGATATAGGCTTTGATATTATTAATCTTAAAAATAACAGTCGTCGAGTAACACTGGGTAACGCCAATAACAGAAATTGTATAAAAGCAAAGATGAATAGGAAAAAGGTGCAGAAGAAAAAGCATGTTAATGTATTTTATACTAATAGCAGAAGCGCAAGAAATAAAATTAATGAATTACGTTTGGTAGCATGTATGTGGAACTTTGATGTCATTGCAATAACTGAAATATGGTATAATTTAAAGTCGAGATATGATTGTCGAGTGTCATATTCAGGGTTTAAGTTGTTCCATGTAGATAGATATAAAGGGAAAGGGGGTGGAGTTGCATCATATGTACGAGAAAATATAAATTGTTGCATAAAAACAGATATAAAAATAGATGGATTAGAAACAAAATCTGTGTGGGTAGAATTTCTAGAAAGTCAAGAAAAACTAATTTTAGATGTAATATACCGACCTCCAGGCTTGGATCACGATAGAGGGAGACTTCTTTGGGACGAAATTGTTAGGGTTTCTAGACACAATAACATAGTAATAGTGGGCGATTTTAATTATAGTCAAATTGACTGGACTTCTTTGACTAGTAATCTGGAATTCAGTGATTTTCTGGAAGTAGTTCAGGACTGCTTTCTGAAACAATGTGTAAGAGAGCCTACCAGAGGTAATAATTTGCTAGAAATAGTCTTGTCAAATAAAGAAACCCTCGTAAATAATCTGGAGATCACTGAAGAACTTGGCGCAAGTGATAATAAATTTATTACCTTTAATATTACCCGGGAGTACGAAAATAAGGATAATACGGTAAAAGTCCCCGATTTTCGTTCTGCCGATTATAATGGACTTAGGGAACACCTGTCTAATCTCGACTGGGGTAATCTAGCTAATGATTTTATTGACAATGATTATACTTACAATAACGAAGGGATCTGCGTTTATGATTTTTTTCTTAATAATGTACAACGTGCACAGTGCATATATTCCCCAGAGAGAAATTAGGTCAAACAAGAATGATCCTAGATGGATTAATAATAGACTAAAGCACCTATCGAGAGAGAAAAGAAGAATTTATAGGCGCATCAAAAGAGGTGAGGTTAACCAGTATGTTCATTTTAAGAGAGAAGTGAAAAATAGGATTAGAAAGGCTAAACGTGACTATGATATTAAAGTTGCTAATGAAAAGTAAATTCAAAAGGGAAGATGACTACAGCTGCATAAACATGGCATGTTCCGAATTCACACCTCGTAGTATTGCGGGTACAGAAACTAGAGCTCGACCCATGAAATTAAAACCAACTGAGTACAATCAAATGTTAACTTGCCTTTGCCAGGTCTCAAGGCTGGAGCAGCCGTTGTAGGCTGGAGGAAGGCGGCACACATCACCAATAACACCAACACTGTCACGTGTGACCTGCAGATGGAACACATTTTTATCAGTTAATCTCTGAAGCAGAAGAGTCGAACATATTTTTCACATTTTCTGAACACTATTCACACGAATGTGGCTTAGCTTCCAGTGTAACGTCTTAAACCACTCAACTACAGATGCCTCATAACGTTATGTAGCCTACCAAACCATACCACGGGTGGGGTTCGAACCCACGGTCAGAGAGTCTCAGAACTCCAGACCGTCGCGTAAGCCACTGGGCTTACGCGACGGTCTGGAGTTCTGAGACTCTCTGGCCGCGGGTTCGAACCCACCCGTGGTATGGTTTGTTTGCAATCGTGTCATTACGATTTCGTGGGTCACGTTAGGTAGCCTGCTTGACTGCAAGCTATGTTTCCTCCTAACACCTAGTGCTGTAATATGTGTTCTCTGACCTATGATGCTCCTCCGTAATTTGACTAATTCCCCGGAGGCTGTGCGTCTTACCTCAACTCCAGTATACCCTTTCTCTTTTGCAGGGGTCACTACCATACCTCTCACAATGACACAATTACCACCACACCTTTCACATGGGACCAGGAGCTGAGACTCGTCCCCTGCAAACACCAATGAGTATTAACACACTAGTCATCACCACTACATCCCCTCACACTGACACCCCCAACACCACACCCCTTACACTGACACCACCACCACACCCCTCACACTGACACCCCCACACCACATCCCTTACACTGCTACCACCACCACACCCCTCACACTGACACCACCACTACACGCTTCACACTGACACCATCACCACACCCCTCACACTGACACCACCACTACACGCCTCACATTGACACCACCACACCACTCACACTCACACCATTAACACACCACTCACACTGACACCACCACCACACCATTCACACTGACACCACCACTCACACTGACACCACCACCACACCACTCACACTGACACCACCACCAAACCACTTACACTGACACCATCACCACACCACTCACACTGACACCACCACCACACCACCACACTGACACCACCACCAAACCACTCACTGACACCATCACCACACCACTACACCACTGCACACCACCACACCACTCACACTGACACCACCACTCACACTGACACCACCACCACACCACTCACACTGACACCACCACCACACCACTCACACTCACACCACCACCACACCACTCACACCATTACCACACCACTCACACCATCACCATACCCCTCACACTGACACCACCACACCACTCACACTAACACCATCACCACACCACTCACACTGACACCACCACCACACCACTCACACTGACAAAAACCACCACACCACTCACACTGACACCACCACCACACCACTCACACCATCACCATACCCCTCACACTGACACCACCACCACACCACTCACACTAACACCATCACCATACCCCTTACACTGACACCACCACCACACCACTCACACTGACACCACCACTCACACTGACACCACCACCACACCACTAACACCATCACCACACCCCTCACACTGACACCACAGCCACACCACTCACACTGACAACATCACTACATCCCTCACACTGACACCACCACACCCCCTCACACTGACACCATCAACACACCACTCGCATTGATACCACCACACAACTCACACCAAACCCCTCACACTGACACCACCACCACCACACACCTCACACTGACACCACCACCACCACACACCTCACACCGACATCACCACCAGTCCCCTTACACTGACACCACCACCACACCCCTCACATTGACACCACCACCACACCCCTCACACTGACACCATCACCACATCCCTCACACTGACACCATCACCACATCCCTCACACTGACACCACCACCAAACCCCCCTCACACTGACACCATCACCACTGACGCACTCATCACAACCACATCCATTACACGGGACCATGAGTACTGACACACTGATCATCACACCACTTACACTGGCCGCCACTACACACCTCACACACACTCATTATCATCACACACTGACACTCACACCACCACCACACTCCTCACACTTATCTTGCCCTGACTCATGCAATACATCATTAGTGGATACATTACCCGTTCATGTTGAAAACGTAGTGTTGAGATTATTAAGAGATCCTCCGTATATGTATGTGTTCACGGATGTCGTTTCTCGTACTGTGTACACTGAGCCTCGGTGCACCCACATACCATCAAAGTTTCCCAGAACGTCACTGCTGCCGGTTCAACGTACTTGGAGTACCCGGACGACGCAGTGAAAGTGTGTCAGATATACCCGCAGTGTGCGGCTACTCTGAAAGTTACGTGATAGGCATACCCGCAGTGTGCGGAGTCCTGTTAAATGGTGGGAATACTCGGGGAACAGCTGTTTTATTCTGTATAGGACTTACGTGATGGAGACTCCAGCAGTGTATGTGGTTACCATTATCTGTATGAGAGAGAGATGGAAAGAGGTGGTATAAATACTGAAGCAATGGAGAATGAAACATAAATGCTATATAATGCATGGTAGGCAAGTTCTACTCAAGTTAAACACTCATACATGCCCAACCTGAGTTTAAACTTACTCAACACACTGACCTTGACTCTTCAAATCAAGGCACTCCCTATACAGACATCCCTTTCTAGCTTGATGAAGCCCACTGGAAGCCGATACGTTGACAGTAAATAATGCATTATACTGAATTTTTGTCTCTTTTTTTTCCATTCTTTTAGAGAATTGCATAGTAGGAACTTCAAGTGTTGTTAATGATCTTGAAATGGTGGGAATTTTATTATATATACTTGAGTTGCAGATTGGAGAAACCGCATTGCGCTGGTACCATATTCTGTATGATAAGTACATAAACCAATGAACAGAATATAGCTTTCGTACAATAAGTAATGAAAGCTGTCAGATTAGTCTATGATACAGTGAAAATGGTGTTTACGAAGCTATCAAAGGTTTTTTTCAGTAAAAATAGAAGTGAGGTGAGAGGTCCAGGGAAAGTTCTTCGTTATGATGCTTGATGTTCAGTGTTGTGTCTTCATGAAATTCCATGGGAACTCCAAGATAATTAAGGTTGTAGACGAATATTTTTTATTTCTTATGACTGATTTTTATAATGAGTTTCATAATATTATATATATATATATATATATATATATATATATATATATATATATATATATATATATATATAAATATATATATATATATATATATATATATATATATATAAATATATATATATATATATATATATATATATATATATATATATATATATATACATACAGTGGTACCCCGTTTACGATGGTCTCCAAACTCGCACTTTTATGTAAGTTTATTTTTAAATGCTTTTGTAAGTGTATATATATATATATATATATATATATATATATATATATATATATATATATATATATATATATATATATATATATATATATATATGTATATATATATATATGTTATATATATATATATATATAGATGGGGTCCACCTCTGGTACAAATTGTGGGACCCATAGCCTCGGAGAAGTGGATAAAAGGCTTCAAGGAAGAATATTTGGATTTCTTCCTGATGCCATTTGAATATTCCACTTCTCCTACCACCATCTTTTAATTTATATATATATATATATATATATATATATATATATATATATATATATAATATGTCAATATTAACTAATAAACAATCCCAACCGGGCGCATTATACAATAGTGAAATATTTATATGTTGATATTTATGTATCAAATAATGGTTATGAGAGAAGTTAGCGAACTTATCTAATAACCCACATGTCCGGGTTCATATCTCGTTGAGGTGATATTATTGATATATAATTCTGGTTAAGCTTGCTCCAGCAATTTGGTTACATCCACAACAGTTTGGAAAACCTCTACTACTACACAAACATCCGGTCAAGTGACAGAAATAAGTTATATCCGACCATTTCCGCCCCTGTCCTGTACTTCTCCCTTATGGTAAAGTGAATCTTGAGCAGCTCTAGCAGGTTCAGAATAAAGTTATAAGAATCCTGTGAAGCTCTCCTCAAACTGCGGTGATATGTTGCTTACGAATATAGTTGAATTATTGTACATCTTGAGTTGTAATGAGAAATATAGACAGTAAAATAAGAAAGAAAATAAAATTCCATTTTGTAAAGAGAAATATCGGGGAGAATTTAGAAAATACATCTAAATATTTACACTGTTATGAATTGAACAACGAATTCTATTACAACAGGAGGAAAATGAGATGATGATAAAGAACATTAAATCCAAAAGGAGATATTTATCGCCGACGGTAATGAGAAATTATTTCGTCAGTATTATTACCGATTCTGTTGGAAGTCTCAGTCAACTCAGTAGTATATTCTGACTCGAGGTCATCCTTGTTGAGTTAAAACTCCAGAAATATTACAATGTTGGGGAAGACATAAAAAATACTTTTGAAAATGTTAGAAAATTATATACTTTGGAGTAAGAGAGATGGTGAATTAAGAGGAATAGAACACGAAAAAAAAAAACTTTTCATCAGATAATAAAGAAGGGATTTAGAAAAAATAGTGAAAAGTTAAGAAATAGTGAATTTGTACATCACAGTATGATTGCAATAAATAAAACCGTTTAACGACAAGAATGATGGTTATAGGTGGCCAGGATTCGTTCATGTTACCTACACATGTGACAGGTTGGTGTAGCAACTCCAGGAATGCTGTTGTAAAGTGAATGGCGATTATGATAAACACAATCTCATTACTTTGTTTTTAAATGCAGCAGAATATAGGATTATAGAATTAGTGCCACTAACATTCATGAACAGTTTAAGCACGTAGTAACTAAGGCTTAGCATCCTGAATCCCTGAATGAGCTACAGACAACTTTCTGTTTCATCGCCACACATCCTGGAAGCCTCACATAAACATTGTGAAAGCAGCTTGCCATAGCCGTCTGAACATCCTTAAAACTCTATCCCATCTTTCTTGGGGAGCTTATAGACGAACTCTTCATGGTCTTCCTTCTCCTCTAATCTTATCTAAATTGGACTGCGGTGACCACCTTCATTCTGCAGCCTCCCCCGTTACTCTTTCTAAACTTGATTTCATTTATCACCATGGATTACATTTGTGTCTCGGGGCTTAATGTTCCTCTCCAGCTGGGAGCCTATATGCAGAGGCGAACGTTCCATCTTTACGAGATCTGCACGATGCCTAGACTGTGCTTAGACTGTTCATGAATGTTAGTGGCACTAATTCTATAATCCTATATTCTGCTGCATTTAAAGACAAAGTAATGAGATTGTGTTTATCATAATCTCCATTCACTTTACATCATCTTTCCTGGAGTTGCTACACCAACCTGTCACATGTGTAGGTAATATGAACGAATCCTGGGCCACCTGTAATCATCTTTCTCATCGTTAAGCGGTTTTATTTATTGCAATCATACTGTGATGCATAAATTCACTATTTCTTAACTTTGCACTATTTTTTTCTAATTACCTTCTTTATTATCTGCTGAAAGGTTTTATAAGCCTTTAATGTGGTTTTTTTCGTGTTCTATTCCTCTTAATTCACCATCTCTCTTACTCAGTTATTTTGTCCGCTTCACGGTCTTCACTATCCTTTTACGTATAGGACGGTAATAGATGTTAGTAGAGATTCTTGGTTTAATCGTCGCACCTATTTACTACATCTCTCTCCTCTCTTTATTGGCTCTGTTGGCTTCCCTTAATTTGCCTCCTCTTTATGTCCCAACGATTCATGTTTGCTCTTCACAGGTTATTGCAGAGCACATCTATAGTTCTAAATCTCCTGATGGAGTTATGTATGTATTCCTAACCTCCACATATTCCTAATTTAGCATATCCCTCAATGCTGTATTGCAGTTCCGTGTTTATCACTTAGCTTGATTTTAATAATAATAATTCACTGGTCAACAGTCAATGATATTACACCGATTTTAGGATAAGTTTGTGGTGCTGATTCCGAATATGTCATCGCTTATGCTTGATTGGCTCTAATTTTTGATAAATTTGGTATCCCATTGAAAAACATAAAAGATGTGAAAAATACATCGATCAAGAGGAGTTAACTTACAAATCGCATTGAAATTAATTTTTAGATCATACAAAAGTCAAATCATGCAATATATACTAGCATTTCATTCTATACAATAACAGATTAACATAGTAATATCATTCGGATACCAATAATTATTGTATATGAGAACGTTGTTTGTACGATTTTTTTCTGTGTTGGTTATCAGCCAATCTACTGGTCGATACTCAAGTCCCATTCGATGAAGTCCAGGGATATTATTGCAATATACAAGGTTTTTCATTTTGGCTGAAGTGAGGAAGGAGTTCAATCCTTCTTGTCAGATAAGCTGTTATTTTAACTGTTTGTTGAAGATAATCCTTTTCTCTCAGTCTGGATGCTAAAAGTTCAGATACTTGCTTTGACAGACTGAGGTCACGTATCAGATCATTAAGTTCTTCTTGGGAGAACTGCTGGTGTGTTGAAATGCCTACTTCATTTTTACTTCCACTGCTATCACCTGTGTTACATCCTATACCCTGAGTTTCTTCAACATCTGACAACAGAAGGTCAGACAGTGTTGTAAACACTGGTATGGAGCGTCTTCGCTGTGTGGCACAGGTCTCCTTGATGACTGCAAAGTATGATATTCCCACTTAACTTTCTCGTATCGATTGAAACTTTTCACATACACCATACAGAAATAACAATCATCATGGTGGTTTTTTGGTTCTCTCTACACCATAGGCACACCGAAGATTAGATTTTTCCTTTGCCTGTTTTTTCCCTGTCATAAGCATTTGTACACAGGTTTTGCAAACCATGTGGGGAGTTCAAGACTTGTCTTGTTTTCTAAGTGCCACTCCAAAATAAGCAAGATATTGTTTTACAAAATCTGTGATTTTTTCCTTGTTTTCGCCACGAATGTAGCAAAATGCATTAGGATTGTTTATCTGGAAAAATAACAAAATTAAGGTTACAATGTTGTCATGTGGTCGTTGTTGATACAACTCCTTTAGTTAAATATTAAATCATGTAAAAATAAATTCTAATCTTTATTAAAACTATCTGTATATACAAATTGTCACAACATTTGCATACACACGCGCTAGGGCTAAGTTCCTTGTTAACTGAGGGAAGATATGCAATATCTCACAAACGAGATAATTTGAAAAACTACTGCCATTTTCGAATTCAGCAACCCCAAAATACCCTAAATACCTTCAAATATCTTTAGCAACAAAACTTTTTGGTTAACTAGTGTAAGAATAATAATAATAACAGTAATAATAATAATAATAATATGGACAACTCTTTACAAGTGGATATTAAGGTATCATAACAAAGAAGAGGAGAGAGAATATATAGAGGCCAGCAGACAGGGACGGGAACAAGAGAGGTAGTGGTGGAGGAGTAATAGTGGTAGTAGTAGTAGTGGTGATAGTAGTAGTAGTAGAGGAGCACTGCAAGGGAGCTAGCGGCCCATATGATAATACTGATATTAAATTCGGTTTAAGCTAGTTTCAACAACCTGGTCATATCCACACCAGCCTGGAAAAACCCCAGCTCTTCACAAACATCCGGAAATAAGTGATACACGACACCTGCAGCCTCCACTGTACTCCAGTCTCTAGGCAGAATAAAGTTGAAGGACGTCCAGCAGGTTCAGAATCAAGTTATGAGAATGATGTGTAGCAGAGACTGGCTCAAATACGCATGTCCAAATACAAATACTTGTACGGTGATCTAGAAAAAAAACTATAAAACAAACAGATGCGATCATTTTGGAAACCCTGTGATACATGTAAATTAAACACTCAAAACTGCAACTTAGATACAAATACAAAGCTGCAGGTATTTACCAAATATACAAATATAAATATTGTAAAATACAGTTACGAATGTAAAAGTATTTTCCTACTTTTAATGCAGTGAGATGAAAATTAAGTTTTTAGACAATGTTAGACAACATTGAAGTCACAAGTCACACCGACTTGTATATAGTCCAAGTCCGACCGAAACGTTGTCGTAAGTTTCTCTCACTTTTCTGCGGGTTATTTGTGTATGGTAAAACAAATACATCCAGGAGAGGCAGATTGCTCACTGACTGTCTTAAGAAATTATTTCCTCATTATCAGTACAGAATCAAGTCTGAACTCAGTTGCACATCCTAACTGGGAGTCAACCTAATTGACATGAAGCTCCAGAAACATTACTAATAATATTACAGAAGACATAAGAAACTATTGAAAATGTTTGAAAATTACAAAATATTGGTTAATGATAATGATTTGTTAATTTGGCAAGAACAGAATAGATTTACTGATTTGGGAAACTTTTCAACAGATCATAAAATAACATAAAAAAGCTTAACCTTTATTTAATAGAAATACGTAAAGGAACGGAGAATTTGTACATTACACTATGGTTGAATTAAACAAATAAACGGTAAAATTGGTAGATATAGGAGAGTGGACACAGTGCCGGCCAGAATTTTTTAGTTACCTGACTATGTGGCAGGTTGGTGTAGCAACTCCAGGAAGGAAGACAATGGAAAGTCTGGGGAGACAATGGTAAACTCTCTCTCGCCACCCTGTCTTAGACTGTACCAGAATATTTGTGCGGAGATGGTTCATTTATATGAACAATCTAAGCACGTAGTAACTATGGCTCGCAGAATTTTACAATAATTATGTAAGATATATTGCCTTAAGATAATGAGAATAAGTAAAGTTAGCGGTGACTGAGCGTTGCCAAAGCTAAGAATCAAGTTCATAAAGGCAACGGAGTATCAAATAGTTGAGCTAGATTGCAGTTTTTATTGCAGTAAAATGTAAAATTTCTCGTCCTGTCTCTTGATTTTCTACAACTGACACTGTCCTCATGGCTTGCAAATTACCTGGAGTTTACCTGGAGAGGGTTCCGGGGGGTCAGGGTCTGATCAACCAGGCTGTTACTGCTGGTCGCACGCAGTCCAACGTACGAACCACAGCATGGCTGGTCAGGTACCGACTTTAGGTGACTGTCCAGTGCCTGCTTGAAGACTGAAAGTAAAAAAAAAGTAACGATACTAGTATCTAAAAAAAACTTTGGTTTCTTCGGGCAAGAGTCGTGTGATGATCAGAATATAGCGTACAGAAGCAAGCAGTAAATGTCAATACTTTTACATGACTGTTTATAATCAAATTTTCAAAGATGAATCACAAAATCATTGTCATGAAAAAATACAAACATGAAGAGTGAACTGTGATTGATTAGAATGTGCACGACGGTGGTAATGTAATCCATTCATTCCTCTCTCTTCCCCCTACCCTTCTCTAACCGAACTCTCTCTCTTCGTTTCCCTTCAACACAACTCTCCAATCTTGCAGTGTACAATGTCTACCTTGGCTAGCTAATATATTTCCCAACTTAAAATATATCAATGATTTGGGTTATTCCCCAAGCAAAGGTTTCCGGGATGAGAGATGCTGTGGGTATTTTGGAAATATATATGAACGCGAGCAGCATCACCCAGAGTCCAGTATCATTAAGTCAGCATCCACACACACTGCCCATCAAGCCTCATTACTACATATTCAACATGAATAGGTAAAATACAAAATTAAGTCATTAACCATAACGAGATAACGTGTCTATTTAAAAGACTAGGTAACCATGAACAAATAAAGTGTATTTACCAGGTTAGGGAATCAGGTACGATGCTGGTGTGTATAAAGTGATGTTTACACTTGCATGAGTTAAGTGAGGCTGTGTCCATAAGATTCCCAGTAAAAAAAAAAATTGATGGTCAGACTGGAAAAAGTCTTGAACTAAAACTGTGCAAGTGTTTAATGCTCTGTTTGTTCATTTGAGAGAGTTGAACCACCCAATTGATTTTCAAAATGCCGAGAACTTGTATCAAGCAGGTTCATTGATGAAATATGATTGAATCAAGTTTCGTAAAAAATAGTATTAATTAGATTCATTTATAAAAATAGAATTTGCAAGTATTTTATACGATGTCTGACATGTCACTGTTAAAATTTTACTGACTATTTCTTTACTACACTCCCATGCTCAGTGAATAGGGTCATACGTGAGGTCATATGCGAGGTCATATCTCAGCTTTATTTCTTGTGTTATCCCATTATTTTTACTGTGCCTCGATAATGTAAGAAATCACGAAAATGCCTGCAATTTTAGTATTTTTTTCCTGTGTGATATTTTTCATGTTGAGATATCACCTATTTACTGTGTTCTTTTTTATATATATATATATATATATATATATATATATATATATTTTATTAACATGGATTCCCAAATAAAATATATATATATATATATATAATATATATATATATATATATATATATATATATATATATATATATATATATATATATATATATATATATACATATGTCGTATAATAGGTAAAACTGGTAATTAGAAGAACTCATTTAAATAGTCTTTCTAAATTTTCTCTTATTATTATATATCGTTAAACGTATAGGAAAAATTTTAGAAAGGACTAATTTTAAATGATTATATATATATATATATATATATATATATATATATATATATATATATATATATCTTTATTTCTACAAATACATGTACAAGGTATACAGGCCTAGCTGGCATCAATGACATACTACTATATAGAAAGCCGCTTGTTATGCAGAGCATTTCGGGCAAATTAGGTCAGTTTTGTCCCAGGATGCGACCCACACCAGTCGACTAACACCCAGACACCCATTTTATACTGATGTGTGAACATGGACAGCAGGTGTCTTATAGAAACACGTTCCTAATGTTTTCCAGCCGTACCGGAGATTCGAACCCCGGACCTCAGTGTGTGAGCTGAGTGCACGAGCGATCGAGCTACGAGACATTTCGTAGAATTTAAATCTTTGAAATGTAATGAACATTTGCCAAGGCGTTTAATGTTTTTACATTATTCTTAGAAAATGGAACGTGTATGAAAATTACCAATAAACTTTCTGCAGGTCACAAGTGATGCTAATAGTGACCCTCTTAGTGGTGTGTGCCACCCTACTACATCCTACCACGGCTGCCCTGGGACCAGGCTTCGCTGGTGAGTTTTGTTATTGTATTTAGCTAACGTAGTGAATGGCAAGTAACCCGCAGACAAGGAATGTAAACCTTGTATACAGAACGACCTTTTTTATTAGACAAAGATTGGTTCTAGACGGGTTTTATAAGTTGACTGATTTTGTAAATCATGAAGACGAAACATCGCCAAATGAAGGCCTCATTCTGCAATTTTTATTTTACGTTTTTCCTTCATCTTAACTGATGCTGATGACAAGCTCAGCCTCGTCCTGAGTTTTTGTTTGTTTTGTGGTTTTCAATAACTTTTCGATGAAAAGAAATCTTTCTAACATCTATTTGGCACTTTAGAATATTCAGCTTCTGTCGTCGTGTCTCCTTGTTCTTCTCCCTTCCATGTCAGTCTGTCATTATCTACCTTGCCGATTCCTGGAGTATTTTAAGTTCTGATCAAGTCTTCCCTAACACTTCACTTCTCCTGTGAAATGAGGTTAAGTTTTGTTGCTCTTTCCTCATGGCTCATGTCTCTCTAGCTCTTATCCTCGTCTGATGGTTAACCTCCGAAAAGTTTTAAATTTCTTCGTGTTTTTGAAAAGCTAATTTATGTTTCTTATTCTGGGAGCGATTTTGAAGCATTTCTCTAGATTTTTTTGTTCACTTTTACTTCATGTTATTGCCCGGACACAAAAATACCGCATCTCCCCGAGATGCTCTATTTCCACCTGATGAAGGGAAGTGACCACCTCGGCACACCAACGGAAGTTACTTTAGAACAAGACTGATTGGGGTTTCTTTTCCTTTGTGTTTAGAAGATGGATTTCACAAAAAGGAAAATATCCCCCAAAATTAGGTCAAAGTGAGAGGGAGAGTTGAGCGACATTTAGCTTCGAGCCGAAGGAGAGAAAAGAGCCTCAGCAAGGGATTTTATCCCCACCTCCCTTTGAAAGGGTATTTATTTTGTCCTTCAGAAGGGTTACACTAAATAACTGTTGAATGTAGTCTTATTTCTTATATAATAAACAACCAATTATACCGAAAATTGGTTCATTTTCAATCATTTAAATGTATTTATTAAAGAACTTATAATATTATTTCAAGAAACTGACATTCATTAAGTGAAATAATAATTATTTTTAAATTTTCAGAATAAAACTGGTTGATTTCGTCCACAGGTTTCACTCCCCCACCGACTCTTAACTTATGTCCTCTTTTGAGGATCGACTGTGTTCGATACCCCGTACACGGATGCTGCCGCTTCAGGCCAGGGAGACGCTAGAGTGTCTTCGCCAGCGCCTTCGCCCACGCTTTCCCTAGATCATACACGACAGCATCTACCTGCTGTACAAGCCATTCCATCCTCCCTCTTCTATGATGCGGGGCACTGACATACATATATATAATGTTCCCTTCACCTTTAAGGCTAATATCAATATAATTTCTTTCCTTATTTTTATTAATTATTATTATTATTACTGTATTCATATGGATCATACAACACATGGGGAATGGGAGAGGTAATCATGATTTATTCAAGAAAGGGAAAGGTAGCTCCAGTTCCATGAATCAGGAGCCCTTCACCAGCCCATCAAGGCATTTTCCTTGATGGGGGTCTACCAAACAAATGTTTTCCCCCCTCCTACCTATTGTACCAACCGAAATATTCCACAACAATGTTGTTGATGTGAATGTTCTATGGAGTTTAAATGTGTTTACAAATATGTACTTTTATTGTATCCCAATTTTCATGATTACTTAAAGTAATTTCATTGATGTTATTGTGTTTTAATACCTGTGTATGTGTGGGACTTTTCGACTTGTGAGATGTTACTTTTAAGTGTATAAACACAGGAGGTAATGGAGATGATTGGTGAGACAATAACACAGGAGGTAATGGAGATGATTGGTGAGACAATAACACAGGAGGTAATGGAGATGATTGGTGAGACAATAACACAGGAGGTAATGGAGATGATTGGTGAGATATAATAACACAGGAGGTAAAGAATATGCTCCAGGTGAGCCACTATAACATAGGAATTAATGGTGGTGCTTCATATGAGCCACAATAACCCATGATGCTCCAGCTTAGTCACGATATCACTGGAGTTAACAAAGGTGTTCCAGTTGAGGTATAATAACCCATGATGCTCCAGTTGAGGTACAGTAACCCATGATGCCCCAGATAAGGCACAATATCACTGGAGGTTGTTGATGGGCTCCAGTTGATGAACAAGAGCAAAAAAGGCAACAAAAGAGCTCGATATGGAAGCGACTCTTGCATATTCCTCTTGAAGTATAATTTAAGTAAATTAATAATACATTCAGCATAAGAATTTATTCTTCATGGACCCATTTTGATACTTCCTCCTGAGGATATTTTTCTCTTATCACACTTTTATAAATGACAATTATTTTACTCTAGTAATTTTTAACTTTCAGTTTTCTCACACTTTACAGTTTCCAGATAAATCTTTGACGAAGAACTATGTCGCAAAGTTTATTGACATCAAGGAAAATTCATTCTAGCAATTCATTTTCTAAGATTTATATTAAAATAAATTCAAATGGTTAGGCAACAGTTCTTTCCCGCCCAGGCTTCTTTTTTTTTTTACTTTTGTTTAATCGTTTCCACAACACTTGTCAGTGTGACCTTCACACTGACATTCTTGCATGATCGCAATTTTGAAATAAACAACAGTTAACAGCAATAATCTTCTCTAGTACAACACATTAATGACGTGTAAGTAATGATATGTAAGTAAGAAACTATCTACCATTACTTCAGGTTTATCACCAACACTGCCTAATAACGGTGTAGCGTAACGATACACAACCTGGTCTTGAGCGAGGCAGCTTTCACCACCGAAAAGTCTTTTTTGCAACTTTGGTAATGAAACTTTTCGCAGTTTCTTGCCGACATAAAGCTGCTGATTCCCGGTGCAAAAAAAAAAAAATTTAATGCTGTTTCTCTTCTTTGTCTTCTTATTTTCTTCTTCTTCTTCTGCTGCTGCTACAAGGTCGTAAGACACTAGAAGTATTAGCATGTATACAAGTGACGCTGCCAGGCTAAACCTCCCTCAAAACAAATTCATTTTCTTTCAATTAATGACTAATTTTCGCTGCACTATACTGACCACTAACCATGAAAGCATGATAGTTAACAAACTTCAAATACATACTGAAAAAAAAAATATTTTAAAGATGATTTCTTCGATGTTTTCAGCATATTGTGATGTCAAGATTCCATCCTGACTTCGCTACTGATGTAAACAGAACCTGGATTATAATTCCTTTTAAATAGTATAAGTTCATATTTATTGAACATGCTAGGGAGGTCCTATACACTCAACTATTGTCACTCCTGTATTTGTCGGAAATAGATTTAGACTCTTCGATAGCTTGAGATTCTTAAGTGCCATATAAATTATTGTTCAGTCGGAACGAAAGCTTTGACCCTCAGTACGTTCTGTACGAGTCATTCACCCACTCGTTCTCTCTTCTACTCTTTCACTTTACCATTCGTTCTCGTACTCATTCATTCTCTAACTCATTCCTTGTTCAACTCGTTCCCTATTCAACTTGTTCACTTCTGCCTTGTTCATTCTCCAGCGTGTTCACTCACCCACTCGTTCGATCTTCTCGTTCTTCCTCAATTTGTATGCTCTCGAATTTGTTCACTTACCCACTCGTTCCCTCTTTAATTCTTTACCACTTCATCTCGTTCATTCCTCATCTCGTTCACTCTCAAATTAGTCCATTCGCCAACTATTTCCTCTTCATCTCGTGCCCTCTTCAACACGTCCTTTCCCCTTCAGCTCGTTGCTCTTCAGCTTGTTGCCTCTTCAGCTTGTTCCTCTTCAACTCGTTCACTCAAACTTTTCACTCTCCAACTTGTTCCAGTAAGTTATGCCCAAGAACTGGGCCAGGAGTTAGCAAGTAGGTTAC
This sequence comes from Cherax destructor, assembly GCA_009830355.1. Taxonomy (NCBI): domain Eukaryota; kingdom Metazoa; phylum Arthropoda; class Malacostraca; order Decapoda; family Parastacidae; genus Cherax; species Cherax destructor. The sequence continues at coordinate 92,791 of WNWK01003666.1, forward strand.
GAAGATTTCTGTATCAAGATTCTTTGATATTCCTAGTGTCTGACAAACATTCCAAGTTGTTTCACTTGTGTCTAATTCATCAGCTTGTTGATATTGTTTACCGGTGATATACAGCTTGTCAGACACACCAACATTATGAATCTTGATACAAAAGATCTCAACAAAACCTTCTTGCAAACTCCCGGCCCAAATCTTGGGCAAGAGCTACTGGGAACGAGTTTGCAGAGTTTGAGTATAACGAGTTGCGAGAAAATGTTAATAAAAATGTAATATTATGTAAGGCCCCATGTTTTTGCGAGGCAGTTCTAATAATATGATTGTATAAATTTAATCGCTCCTATTAAATAATGCTTGTTCCGGGATTGTACTGAAACCGGACGCGTATTATTCCTGTCCAGCCAGCCAGGAGAGTGAGGTGTGTGTGTCAGTGTGGAGAGCACAGCACCTGCAGTAAGATGTCCTAATACATCACGGTTTGTGTTTTGTAGGGATGGGTTTTTTTTGTAAGTTTATACCATAGATTATTTTATTGTTTTCAGTGCTCTCATGTTTACCTATAAGACCCTAGTAAGCAGAGGCCCGTTTATTTTTTGGAGAGTACTGGGATGGTGTTTTTGTCGACTGGTAGGAAGACCGGGCGATGGGGGGGGGTGTATGTCATGGAGCCTCCCTGTTTATAAAAGTGTATATTTTGTTTACTCACTAGTAGCAGTGAGCTAACGTGAACTGGAGTGTGGGGGGTTTTCTGCAGTGTAGGTTGTATATATTTTATGATTAATGTATATATTTTTGTATAGGTGAGTTTTTGTGTCCTTATAATAATTATTATTCCATATGTAAAAATGTTGGTCCAATTTGGCCCTAGAGTTGCTGTTTTTTTTTCAGTGTAATTTAAATGCCCCTAGACAGCAGGTTGAGCAGCCACGACATATTTAAGTTACGAGTTAGCACTCAAACCCGTAACAATGTTGAAGAGGAATCGAGTTGAAAAAGAAGCAAGCTAACTCGTTCCCTCTTCAACTCTCTCACTCGAACGTATTCACTCGCCCACTGGTTTATTCTTCACTCGTTCACTCCAACTCATCCAATCATTCACTCGTTCACATCATAACATTTATGGGGATACGCCAAACCCATAGGAGTCACACAGCACCTAAAGGGCGATGAGAAGTAATTAAGTTTAGTCCAAAGAAAGGAAGGATAGGTCCCATTCCTTGGATCAACAGTCCCTCCCTGGTATAAAGGCACTTCCTCAGAGAAGGAAGCACTTTTATGATTTCTAAAAACACTCTTTAATACCTGTCGATTTTTTTTTCTGAATGAATAGAAACGACTGAGGAGTGAGAGGCACTCTAGTTCTTTCCAATTAAGGAGAGGTCATCTTCAGTGCCTTTGATCAATAACCTGCCCTCACCGTTCCCAAGGAAGCTCTCATGATGGGTTTTAGCGTTTGTAAGCGCTTGTAGTTATTATTATTCTTATTATTATTATTATTTACTTAACCAACACTATAGTTAATAATAGGTTCACAATTTCTCAGAGCGCGATCCCAAATTTGGGCGCTTGTCCAAATTGCCGGAAAGTGGGAATTCTGAACAGCAGATTTTATTATTATTTTTATTATATTGGTATATTACAAAAATCTTTCCTGTTAATCTTTTATTTTTTATAGTTTCTCGATAATGTGAGAATTCACGAAAGTGCTTGGAATTTCACAATTTTTTCACGATGGTTCTGCATATTGTGATATCACCTGTTTGCTGTGATCTTATTGGTAGCCAGAATTTGATCTTGCGTCACAATGCCCAGCCCTGTGAGAACAGGGCCAAGTAAGCATCCCTCTATCCACTTGACCAATTTTCAGTTTCTTTAATAAAATTAACGAATTGGCATCTACTCAGCCCAAATACAATAAAAAATATTTTTAGGAACATCAGCGTTTATGGTTTGAAGTCGATCGTAATTAACATTCTCCAGTATGTTCAGTAATATTGGCAACTAAAGTTTACACACCTTAAAGTCATTTATTGCTCGGAAACCAACGATTTTAAGTTTATCAATTATTTTTGGAAATTAGCAAATCTGCATTTACAAAACCTGTACTTATAGATTTTCATCCCTTTTATAAATTGCAACAGCCATTAAAAATTAAAGCCATCCACAAAGGCATTTTACGAAAACTAATACTACACCAAATTGGACTTTACAAATTCCACTAACAATCCCAGCCTTCATGAATCGTTGTAGCCAATCAGAAGAGACTTTCTCAAGTTATCGTAAAGAAACCTAAACCTAGAATACCTATACACCATTAACCAGAAGGCACCTGCACTAGCCAATGGCTGCATGAACCTTTCCCAAGTTACAATATACCAGCACTGAAAATATGAAAACGATGAGAGTGATGTATTCACAAGTAATAAAAGATATTTTGAAGGAAATAAGACAGGTAACCACTGGATACAATCGTTGGGTATTTTGAAATAGGTATATTTCAAAATACGCAGTGATTGTATCCAGCAATTATTACGAAATTCTTGCTGGTCAAGGTGTGGAGGTTTATAAAAGTCTCTTCTAGTTTTAACCATGCAGAATTCCTTTGATGGTTAACAATATTTCTCAGTACTAAGTAGTCTGTGGGAAATTCTAAGAGAATGAGCCACACTTCTCTGCCCCATTCTAATTTGCAGCACAGCCCAGTGCACAAACAGCACCTAAAGCCTTGCTTAGATAGAAATTCTACTATGTAGATTAGCTGGGGACTTTAAATGCAAGAAATATTTTCATATGTATGATCTTTTTTGTTAAGGGATCCTATTAGTTGTTAATATGTAATCTTATTATATATTAACAAATAAAAGTTTCACTGATATTTTTAGAAGAATCACGCTGCTATAACTTCTTAGTTTAGTTACCCTGAGCCTCTCATGTGAGAGGAGAATGTATCTTTTATGTTCTTCCTGTATATCCACCCTTTTTTGAGTTTAGCGCTTAATTTGACCATATTATTTTTATTATCTTGTTTATCATAACATTAATAAGGCCATTATTTTGATAGCAAAATATATAATGATGTAATTTCATGTAATTATTGTTCATATTCTTTGATATGGACATTTGTTTTCTCACTTTTATAAAGTGAGAATGAAAGATCTTTAGAAAATATTGCTAATTTAATTATAGTGTAATATACAAACTAAGTAGGAAACAGTGTGCTAGAGTCTTTCTATCTCCCATCTAACCAGTTAGCCCTTTAACCTCCTACCACTAAAAAATATCCGAGTTTTTCTTTTAATCTCCAAGCTCAGAATTCTCTGCATAATATTCACGCCACATATTGACCTCAAACACATCACTCTAAACTTTTTCACAAACATGGCGTAAGAAAGAAAAAAAGGAAGGATAGAGTTAGTATAAGGGCAAAAGAACTTGATAGTTCTGGAGCTTCCACGTCAATTTTGATAATGTGCCTTATCTGGAGTCCCCTCATTACCTGTGTTATTGTGCCACACCTGGAGCTCTTGCCTTACCTAATGTGTTATAATCCTTTATATGCACAATTTCGTTACTTCCAGTATTAAAAACACAGTTGTAACACCTACTTCCACCAATGAAGTGATCCGCTGCACATATTTACATGGGTATTTAAACTAAAACAACATTTATTTATTTTTAATTGATAATGAAAACTGAGACAGTAAAAAAGGTAAAAAAAAAATCTTGCGAAAGATGCCTAAATTCCATACAAGTCGAACACCAGTAAAGTCCACAGAAGTAAACATTGCTGCGAAATCTTCCAGTTTGTCCAGTAAGAAGATGCACTAGGAGGACTTAGAATGGGTGAAACATCTGGTGGACAGTGGTGTTTCGTCCGTCAGGAAACAGGAAAGTGTTGCCTAACGGAGGTCTTTGTCAGCGGATCACCCGCTGAGTGATTAAGCAACTATTCTTGTACCAGTAATGATTGTCGGTGATTATCATCTGTGAATCACTTAACTGGTGAACTGAGGACTATAAATGATGCTTGTCTTCATATCTGGTGAAGCGATGACTTAAAATTATTATATATGTGTCTCTACCTTACATCATGGAGGAGAGAACTTGGGAATTTCCCGTTCAGTAGTAACTCAGTAGGACGAGGTCGTCAGGTATTGTTTAGTGAGTGGGAGGGGGTAATGGCGCAGGCTACTCTAGGGGGTAATGAAGTAGGTTTCCCAATGACACGAGTTTAACTAGGGGGTAATGCCACAACTTTTCCTGTGGGGTAATAGCACTAGAGCTTCCCTAGAGTGTGATGATGCAGCCTTTCCTAGGGAATGGGGTTGGGTGCTGAGCGTTTCCCAGGCTGGTTGGAACCCACGCCACAGCACACATGGTAGGGGTTAACAATGCAGTCGACCTTTAGCCTCCAACAGTAGGCAGGTGCCGCCCTTTCAATACGAGCTGAAAAACAAAGACACTAGATAATTTTCCTTTGTACTACTAGTTAAAAATTCTATCTGCCACATAAGGATCATTTCGTTAGTGAAAAGAGACCTGTAAGTAACAAAAATAACATTTTAATACAGAAAGGATTATGTTTTCATTGTGTATACACCAAAAAGGGGAACTTGAAGAGCAGCCATCGCCACGTAGTGAGTTCTGGGTATTTTGTATGACTGTAGGCAATCAGTCAAGCGAAGTAGCTGTTAACAGCTCACAGTGTATATACTGTATGTGTCTAGACAAAATATACCTAAATTGGATCAAATCTGAAAATATCTCACTCCACAGGGTCTGCATAACCCCTATTTTTTTATTGCTCACCAGGGAATATACTAATGCTATTAATAATAATAGTAATAAAATTACACCTCTGCATAATTTTAGAAGGAGCCACACTTCAGAGGAGATATGATCATAATATTGAAGGTACTCAGAGGTATGGATTGGAGAAAAAGTAAGACTTTTTGATTAAGGGGGCATGGATTGAAGCTGAGCATCCTAAGGAGTCGATCGTTCGTTAAAGAGATATTTTCAAGTGTTATGGTTTAGAAAAATGAATATAGTTAGAACATGTAGTGAACACAAGCTCTAAACAAGAATTTAGAAGCATCCAGAGATCAGAAGCTACAGATCAAAACGAGAAATTTATGTTAGGTAAATAGAGCCAAATGTTTACTCACCGCTGGCATCAGCACTGGCAGGATGGAGGAGGGCGAACACACCACCAAGACACACAACACCAAAGTCACGTGTGACCTGAAGAAGGTCATTATATTAGTCATTTAACTGCATGTTAGACTATGCTGAGGATAATTTTAATGCCATGCAGGATATATATATATATATATATATATATATATATATATATATATATATATATATATATATATATATATATATATATATATATTAATGAAACCACGAAACAAGTGGTATTGAAACATTTACCAAACTGCGACCAGCCGAGATTAGATCCTGCGACACATTCCCCTCGCCCTTTCATTGACACAAAGAAAGCTTTCCCTTCATGATCACCACCCAGGGGATCTAAAGATCACGCACCCAGGACAGCTAGTGTATTGTGATCCAAACTCGTGGTAGTGGTAACCTCCGTTTAATTTCACACCTCCCGTTTAATTCCAGCTCTACAAGCAGTTTAATAGTAATGAAACCACGAAAGTACGAGTCGTTGACTGCACCTTTCTCCGTATATACCCACTTGTTTCTGCGTGCTGCATTGATATAAAATTTGCTTGTGAGGTCAGAACATACAGGAGGAGATTGAAATAGCTTGAATCCATACTTGAGGCTCACTGACGTCCCGGGCAGTTTAGTAACAGGCTTCGTAATATAAGTCATCCTTACCTGTTCATGTTGAAGATTAGTTTTCAAGCTGGAAGAGCCTTGAGTGCGTATATGGCTGGCGACTCAGTGTTACTGTTCCCCCTGATGCTACATGAGTGTATATATATACTCAGTCATAGTTCTCTCAGCGTCACTTGTCGGAAATCAGCACCTGGGAATTTCCCACCAGGACAAATACTGATATCACGTTTACATGTTTGGAGTTAGTCATGCGCGGCAGTGGGAAGCGAGGGAAGAGGTGTACAGGAGAGAGAGGAGGGAGGAATTATGTAGGGAGGAGTGGTGCGAGAGGTGCTGTGGGAACGAATAGGTTATCACTGCGGTGTGAGGTAAGGCCACCTAGTGGTCGTCATTGTAATGTTGTGGGAAGATGTTATTACTGTGGCCTGGGTAAGGCCAGCTAGTGGTCATGGTGAGGTGAGTTAAGGCCAGCTGGTAAAACAGCACTAATATTCTGGACCATCTATCGATTGTTATATATATATATATATATATATATATATATATATATATATATATATATATATATATCATATTTCTTCTTTCAACGCACCAGCCGTTTCCCACCGAGGCAGGGTGGCCCACCGAGGCAGGGTGGCCCACCGAGGAAGGGTGGCCCACCGAGGCAGGGTGGCCCACGAGGAAGGGTGGCCCACCGAGGCAGGGTGGCCCAAAAGGAAAACGAAAGTTTCTCCTTTTACATTTAGTAATATATACAGGAGAAGGGTTACCGGCCCCTTGCACCTGGCATTTTAGTCGTTTCTTAGGCACGCATGGTTACTGGAGGAAGAATTCTGATCCACTCCCATACAATATATATATATATATATATATATATATATATATATATATATATATATATATATATATATATATATATATATATATATATATATATATATATATAATATGTCTTCTGAGGATGAGGGTCTCCAGTAAAGTTATAAATTAGACACATATGCACATTTGGGTATCTTTATTGAGAAACGTTTCGCCACACAGTGGCTTCATCAGTCAATACAAAGTAGAAAGGTAAGGAGTAGGAGTTTGAGGTAATCAGTCCCTCGGCCTGGAGTCGATGTGTTCAGTCCATCAATCTTGTAGAATGTATTGCATATGTCCGTAGAGGTGGCTTATATACTGTAGTCAGGTGAGGTGAAGCAGCAGGAGGCGGGGTCATAGTGGTACCATCCACTAGTCGAAGTAGGTATCCGTCAAAGGTTGACAAGTGTATTGGACTGATGAAGCCACTGTGTGGCGAAACGTTTCCTCAATAAAGATACCCAAATGTTGCATATGTGTCTAATTTATAACTTGTCGGTTCTCTGAACCATTCATCTACATCCAGTAAAGTTCTAGAGGTGGTAGTGCTTGCAGCATTCTGGGCACGCAGCCCACTGCCGGGGAGCTGGTCGAAGTATTTGAGATATAGCTCTGAGTTGTTATCTATGTTGTTTTACTCCATATTGCATTCTTTTCAATGTATTTTGTCTTTAAATAAAGTTTATACACATGTATACTTATTGGTAAAAAAAAAGATGGGGTGGTAGGAAGTAGAAGTAGAACTATTCAAATGGCTTCAAAAAAATCTAAAATATTTTATTTAAGCTCTTTTATCCACTTCTCCGAGGCTATAGGGTCCCTACAATTTACACCAGAGGTGGACCTCTCATAATAATATATATATATATATAATTATATATATATATATATATATATATATATATATATATATATATATATATATATATATATATATATATATATATATATATATGCAAAACAACCACGATGGGAGTAGAATGATAGCTCTAGGCCTTTCGTGTGTAATCAACACATCATCAGGAGCTTGCAAAGTTGCAGAAAAGAGGAGGATGTCCAAGCAAATACGATCCCAAAGGACATCTTCACTCCAGTGAAGACGTCCTTTGGGATCGTATAAAATTCCCGCATAAAATTCACGCTCAGGTATAGTGTGTACATTGTTAATATTGTGCCTCACTGAAGCACATTTGTTACCTCCTTTGTTGTATTGCCTCACCTGAAGAACCTTTGTTACCTCCTGTCTTATTGTGGCTTATGACTCACGAAATCGTAATGATACGATTGCAAACAAACCATACCACGGGCGGGGTTAGAACCCGCGATCAGAGACCCACAAAACTCCAGAACGACGAGTTAGCCTATGCTAACCTTCCTATGGTGTAGAAATATACCTAGTTGGATGAATTTTTTGTAGCCAGCTGGCCCAGTGGCTACCGTGTCGGTCTGGAGTTTTGTGACTCTTATCGCGGGTTCTAACCCCGCCCGTGGTATGGTTTATTGTGGCTCATTTAGTGCACCTCCATTATTTCTTGTTATACTGTACTTCACTTGCACCCCACGTCACTTGTGAAGATGTGCCATATCTTGAGTCCTCTCATTACCTCCGTGTTATTGTGCCACACCTGGAGCTCCTCCCTTACCTAATGTGTTATAATCCCTTATATGCACAACTTCGTCTCGTCAAGGGTTAAAGAAAAACAGTTGTAACATCTACTTCCACCAATGAAGTGATCCGTCGCACATATATACATGGGTATGAACACTAAAACAACATTTATATTATTTTAATTGATTATAAAAACTGAGAAACAGTAAAAAAAAAAAAAAATCTAGCGATAGACGCCTGAATTCCATACAACTCGAACACCAGTAAAGTCCACAGAAGTAAACATTGCTGTGAAATCTTCCAGTTGGTCCAGTAAGAAGATGCACTACGAGGACTTAGAATGGGTGAAACATCTGGTGGACAGTGGTGTTTCGTCCGTCAGGAAACAGGAAAGTGTTGCCTAACGGAGGTCTTTGTCAGCGGATCACCCGCTGAGTGATTAAGCAACTATTCTTGTACCGGTAATGATTGTCGATGATTATCATCTGTGAATCACTTAACTGGTGAACTGAGGACTATAAATGATGCTTGTCTTCATATCTGGTGAAGCGATGACTTAAAATTATATATATGTGTCTCTACCTTACATCATGGAGGAGAGAACTTGGGAATGTCCCGTTCAGTAGTAACTCAGTAGGACGAGGTCGTCAGGTATTGTTTAGTGAGTGGGCGGGGGTAATGGCGCAGGCTACTCTAGAGGATAATGGCCCAGGTTTCCCAATGGGATAATGGCACAAGTTTCCTAGAGTGTGATGATGCAGCCTTTCCTAGGGAATGGGGTTGGGTGCTGAGCGTTTCCCAGGCTGGTTGGAACCCACGCCACAGCACACATGCTGGGGCTCGGCATTGCAGTTGACCCTTAGCCTCCAACAGTAGCGAGGTGCCGCCCTTTCAATGCGATCTGAAGACAAAGACACTAGATAAGTTTCCTGTGTACCAGTAGTTAAAAATTCTATCTGCTACATAAGGATCATTTCGTTACTGAAAAGACACCTGTAACTAACGAAAACAACATTTTAATACGGAAAGAGGGATTAAATTACGTTTTCAATGTGTTTACACCAAAAAATGGAACACGAAGAGGAGCCATATCCACGTAGTGAATTCTGGGTATTTTGTATGACTGTAGGCAGTTAGTCAAGCGTAGCTGTGAACAGCTCACAGGGTATATACTGTCTGTGTCTAGACAAAATATACCTAAATGGGATAAAATCTGAAAATATCTCACTCCACAGGGTCTGCGTGATCTATTATGTTCTATTGCTCACCAGGGAATATACTATTCCTAAGAATAATAATTATAATAATTACTCCACTGCATATATAACAAGAAATGCACAGGTTTTTAAAGATAGAAAATCAGAAAATCGGCATATATGTAAAGTCAGTTCTACAGCAGTGTGTGGAGCACAGTCATATTATCCGAACTTTGTCAAACATGCAATAAATCAAGATAAATATTTAGAGTTTGCAGCTATATTGGTCCCAGAATTGACGGGGGTGACCTACGAGGAAACGTTAACAATGCTGAGTCTGATATCACTGAAGGAGCGACACTTCAGAGGAGATATGATCACAATATTGAAAGTACTCAGAGGAAAGGACAGGAGAAAAAGAATGACATTTTGAACAAGGGGGCATGGATAGATGCAGAACAACCTGAAGAGCCAAAAGTTCATTAAAGTTTTCAAGTGTTATGGTTCAGAAAAAGGAATCAAGTTAGGAATGTAAAGAAGACAAACTCTAAACAAAAATTCAGAAGAATGCAGAAAATATTAGGAGCTACAGATCGAAACAAGAAATTTATGTCAGGTAAGTAGAGCCAAATGTTTACTCACCGCTGGCATCAGCACTGGCAGGATGGAGGAGGGCAGAACACACCACCAAGACACACAACACCAACGTCACGTGTGACCTGAAGAAGAAGTTCATTATATTAGTCATTCAACTGCAAGTTGGATTATGCTGAGGATAATTTGAAAACAATAACCATTCATATATATATATATATATATATATATATATATATATATATATATATATATATATATATATATATATATATATATATATATATATATATACACGATAGAAAGAGCACTAATAAGAACAACATTGGCTCAGGAACAATGTAATATCATATGGATTCTACAGTTAGGAACTCAGAAGAAAGAAGTGTCTCTAACGCGTAACGTAAGCTGATGTCCAATTATGACCTCGCTCCCAAAAGTTTTATGAAAACTATTGACTTTGTCGTCAATTGTCATTTAAAAAATTAAGCTGCCCATTATAAATTAGAATCAAATTAATGCACTAACGTTTGATTTAACAATTCTCCTTTTTCAGTAAAGATTTTACATATAAATACTGTAAATTAAACACTAGTGTGGAATTACAAAAAAACTGGTCCTGGGATTATCAGGTTCGGGGTCGATCACCATGCCCAGCCCTTCTAGTGCAGGGTAGGTGCCAAGGCTGGAGCTTGTTACCATCTGCGGCTCGCAAGCCTGCCCTTCCCGTCAGCCTCCTTGGGGCGGGGAAGGTGGCAGACCAGAGTGGCCTAGCATCTATCTACCACCTGCCTCGTGCTGGTGGGGAATGTGGCTAGACCTGGGACCAGTTGGTCCCGCCGCTGAGGGGTACCCACTCCAATGGGAGACATAGGTCTCTGCTACTCCCACGCCAGGGAGCCGGAGCCGGGTCGCCATCTGGTAAAGACCCGGGCCGGGAGAATTCCCGGTGAATCAACACCTATCAGGTCCAGCGCTTTACAGCTGAGTTACGGAACTTCTAATAGGAAATATTCGAAAACCTAATTTATATTGAAGTCTCCGACAGCGGCACCAAGTGTGACCTAAATTGACTCTCCCACAGCCCCAGCAACCTTCTTAGTAAATCTGTCCTCACCTCTCTCAAAACAATATAGTCCAATAACTCTATTTAAATTGTAATAAACTACTGCAAATGAATAAACTTAAGATAGACGGGGGACTGAATCATGGTCCCGGGATTAACAGGTCCTGAGTTAACCTGGATCAGCGGTTGTGTTCGTACCTAATGTTTCATCTGACATGTTAATTACAAAGTTGTTATTAGCCTGTTTAGTCCAGTCATTGTTTTTAATTAGATTGTCTAACGTGTTTTAGTTTGTTTTTAGCTCATTACAAACTCTTCTGAGTTTGTTGTTTGTAATGAGCTAAAAAATAAACTAAAACGCAAGTAGACAATTAAATTGAAAACAGTGGTTGGACTAACATGCTAAAAACAACTTTGTAATTAACATCTCAGATAAAACATTCGATCAAAACATAACCGCTGCTCCAGGTTAGCGCTGGACCTGCTAATCACAAGACCACGATTCAATCTCCCCGTCCATTTTTAGGTTTATTCATTTCTAATCGTTTATTAACATTAACACTCTACCTCACGAATGTGAGAGTTAATCTTACACTCACACATACAAACAGAAATACACAAGCACTCACATACCACACTCACACATAGAAGAGTACGTACACAGACACAAACACAAACGCACAAACACTATTGACAAGAGCCTTTGACATCCAGTAACAAACACAACAGACCAAGTAATGCGTAATAATATTATTATAACTAAGAAATTAAGTAATTTAATATTTAACCTTCCTGTCTTATTTAATATCCATTGTACAATAAGCATTCCCTTATATATTAAACATATTCATTATAATTTTGTAAATAAAAAATATAGGGAAAAGAATCGGTATTAGCTAAAATTTTGGTATCGTCTCATCCCTAAAAGAGAAAGAGAGAGGATATTCACTGCTCTCCAGTACATCCTCTCTGATTTACAAACTTTCACATCAGTTCAATACCTGATTTGTTAATTATAAGTCAACCTTACCTGTTCATGATAATGATTAGTTTTCAAGCTGGAGAAGTCGTGTGTACGTGTATGGCTGACGACTCTGTGTTACTGTTCACTCTGGCGGTACACGAGTATATATACGCACTCAAAGTTCTCGCAGCGTCACTCTTATCGGAAATCTGCACCTGGGAATTTCCTACCATGTTATGTTTACATTGGTGAATTAATCATGAGCGACAGTGGGAAGCGTGGGAAGAGGTGTCTTGAGGAAGGAAAGAGGTGTGTTGGCCGGACGAGGGAAGAGGTGTATTGGATGCTAGGGAACAGGTGTGTGGAAGGAGAGAAAATAGGGAAGGATTATGTAAGGAGAAGTGTGGTGCGAGAGGTGCCAACTAGTAGTCGTGGTTGTGATGCTGTGGGAAGGGGTTGCCATCAGTGGTCTGAGGTAAGGTCAGCTTGCGGCCGTTGTTGTGGGAAAGAACTAGATATCATAGTGTGGGTAGGAAGGAGCTGTTATCACAGTCGGGTGAGGTGAGACCAGCTGTTGTCTTTGTTCTGATGCTGTGCTCTTCATGAAAATGTATTTCTGACTGACTGAAACATGTTATCTCTTATCAGTATGATGACTCATGAAACAGTAATTCTTCTTCGTTCTTCTAGTTGACTGACTGAATACTATACAACACCGACTATTAGTTTTACTACTACTGTTGCTATTACTACTACAACTACTACTGCCACTACTATTACTACTGCTGCTGCTGCTTTTGCAGCTACTATTAATTCTACTACTAATGCTACTACTACAGTACTAATATTGCAGCTACTGCTACTATTAATACTATTACTACTACTACCACCACCACCACCACCATCTCTAGTATTACAACTAATAATAATAATAATAATAATAACAATTTTATAATAATAATAAATGTAATAATAATAATAATAGAGTAAAAAATTTATAGAAAAAATTATCCTCGAAATACTGTATATATTTAGACTCATTAAGTTAAACATTTTAAGGCTTCTTATCGTAGTCGTCATAGTCAAAACTTGATTAATTAAAATGGGTGAAACAAGGTTTCATTCTCTCTCCTAAAATTCTTTTAAACAATATTTAAACTGGTTTATCCTTTCCCCATCAATATTATAACTGAACAATGATGTGCTTCCCTTACAAAACAACTTTAAAGTTCCGAAAGTAGCATAAAGAAGTGAGATGTAAGTTATGATAGACCTTTATATGTGAAGTTACTCACGTGAAGCTGATTCATCAATTGATTTTATCTTGCAATCTCACGTGACGCTGAAGACACAGTCGTCGTGAGAAATAGTTCACATGCTTTGAATCGATAGTAATTTTCTCACGCTGTAGACAAGTTATTTCTTATATTTCAATATGATTTTTACCTCGTAATGGCTTTCTTTGGCTTATTACGTTAAATGACTACACGAGGGTCATTAGGCTGCGTGTCAGTTCAACACTGCCAGTCGAGGAGACATAAATTTAAACCCTAATGTAGAGAATAAAGTGTATACACACTGGGATAAGTAATCTCTAAATTGTATATACACTGTTGCTCTAAGTGCATACACAACATAGAAATGTAGTTCCCAGGATGTACAAAGTGCGTAATACTAGAGTGGTTCACCACCAGTCAAGAATGCTTTTAAAACTTGTTGTTAGAAGACGGGGAAGCGCTAAGGGACGGAAAGTTCCCCCGTCTTCTAATAACATGTTCATTTTTCCTACTATAATCTACCCTTGTCCATAATTACTATCGCATTTGCTTTGTCTGTTTCGTAAGGTGAAGTCCAGGATCTTTCCTTAATTCATTGGTATAACTTAACAAATATTTGTGGACAATTGTGTTGCAGAGGTCTGAGCTTTGCTCAAACCTCTGCAACAATAAGGTAATTATTAGTGCCAAGCTTTAAAGTGGACTCCCTGATCCTTGTGTATGTAAAACCCATGAGTGAGTGAGAGAGATTGAGACAGACAGACGGAGACAGACAGACGGACAGACAGAAATTTAATCACAAAGGATAAATAGAGGTTCAGAAATGACCAGTGTGTTAGGCAAATATACTCGGCCTTCCTTGTGACCCTCACGTCATGACTTTGCGTTTGGTAAATCGTATTCGTCGATTTATGTTGAAGTGATTCTCTGAAAATCGTCTGAGTGTCCAAAGAGAGAGAGAGAGAGAGAGAGAGAGGGGGAGGGGAGGGAGGAAGAGATTTTTGCTTCCCAGTTGATGTTGGTTGTGAAATTTGTCTCGCCATAGAAACTAAAGAATCGTGCAAGACAGCCGCTAAACTCGCTAAAAATAATAATATAATAAATTACTATTATTGTTATTATTACTATTATTATTATAATAAAAATAACAGTAATCATATTAAAGCTTTAGTAGTCCACAAATTCCTTGTAATAAGAAATCATTAGTCCAACAAAGAAATATCAGTCCCACAAAAGCAGCCGGGGTTCGAATTCCACAAGGTTGCGAAGCCACAGCCCAAACAGCACGTGTACACAACTAATCTCACGTGGATACGCCACTAATCTCACGTGCATACACCACTAACCTTACGTGCATGCACCACTAACATCACGTGCATTCACCACTAACATCACACGCATACACCACTAACCTCACGTGCATGCAACACTAGCCTCACGTGCATGCACCACTAACCTCACGTGCATAAACCACTAACCTCACGTGCATACACCACTAACCTCACGTGCATACACCACTAACCACACGTGCATACATCACTAACCTCACGTGCATACACCACTAACCACACGTGCATACATCACTAACCTCACGTGCATACACCACTAACCTCAAGTGCCAGAAATCGCTGGTTGAACAGGGTTGTATAAATGTCTGTAATTCATTTAAATGGACGTTGTACTCAGAGCCATTCATGACCATTTTCTATCTCTTATTTATCCACTCTTGTTACAACAGTGAATCCAAGCTTCTCTTAGGAGAGCATGAAACTGACTTGCGAGAGGGTGTCCAGCAGGGATGTCCCTTGGTCCCTTTCTTTTTCTACTTGGCCATCAAAAAGACCACCATGGACCTGACCAGGTAGCACAACATTTAGTTCTTGGATGATGGTACACTAGTGAACACCACAGAATCCCTTCTGGTAGACCTTTATAATTATCAAATTGCTAGGAGGGAAAATGGGTCTCTCAATAAACCCTTCGATCTGTGAACTGGTGTCCTCCACGAACAAGTTACAGCTGCCCTACAAGGAGTGAAAACGTTGATCCCGCTGCTTGTACTCTCCTTGGTGCCCCGTTTGTAAAGATCTTGGGAAAAAAATAATCTCTGACGTCAAACAGATGAGAACCAGGATCAGCGACACTGATGTTTACTAAGCCTACTTTCTCCTCACCAGTTTACTTTCTTTTTACGATGTTCTCCATCATTTGTCCGTCCAGACTTGGAGAGTACGACTTCCTCCTAAAGTCTAGGCTAGAAAAAGTCTTAAACCTTTCGCTGGACGAATCATAGTAGGTGCAAGCCACATGTTTAGTTAGACTAGGCGGACAGGGCATGCAGACAGCCTCTCAGATTGCCTTGCCAGCCTTCTTACCTCCCTGCAGTGGATCAAATGACCAGCACAGACCAGACCTGATGAATGGTTTGCTTTCTAACAATCCAGTTGGAACAGCCCCATCATGGAAAAGACTGGTGCAGCTATACTAGTGGATGCATCCCTGAAAGTGAGAGAGCTCTCCTTTTAAGCTGTGAGTGGACATCATTCGAAAGACTATCTCCTAAGAGTTCCCATCTCTGTGGCTGGCACATGTCTAGACCAGCAGACCTTTTGTAGTGAAGTGGCTCTCCGTGTTGCGTCAAAGCGGTAGTCGACTAGTACGGTCTGAATGATATGAATTGTTCAAGATCCAAAGATTGGTAAGTTAGAGACAACGAAGTCAGTGAGATCCTCAAGAGGATACTTGCTACAACCCAGCACCCAGTCGAGAGTGACCCTCGATCTTTACTACCTATTACGGTGTAGTGTATTAAAAAATTGGTATAAAAAAAAAAACGTTCCATATATGATGTCATTTTCTGGGATTTGTACTGAAACCGGACGCGTATTATTCCTGGTCAGTCAGTGTGGCCAGGAGAGGAGCAGGTGAGGTGCTTGTGGGAAGTACAAGAATAGCGGCGGCTGAGGTTTGGCGTAGGTGGGGGTGGTTTTTTTTTTTTTTTTTTTTTTGTGAGTTTATACCACAGGTTATTTTAATGTGTTTAAGTGCTCTCATGTTTACCTGTAAGGCCCTAGTGTGCAGAGGCCTGTTTAAGTTTTGGGAGAGTACTGTATAGTGTTTTGCTGATGGTAGACAGACGAGCAGAAAGGAGGGGAGGGTGTCATGGAGCCTCTCCGTTTATAAATGTTTATATATTTTGTTTTACTCACTAGTAGCAGTGTTCTAGTGAGCTAAGGAGTAGGTTGTATATACGTTACTATTAATATATTATATTTCTGTATAGGTGAGTGCTTATGTCCTTATAATATATTGACAATTTAAATATATGCTGCATAATTTGTATGAAGGTACAAGTTGGCCCTAAAGCTTTTTTTTCAATGTTAAATATAAATTCCCCTAGACAGCAGGTTGAGCAGGCTTTAGGAGCCAGGACTTTTTATTAAAGTTACGCAGTGTCAAGTCGTAACACTACCCAGCATCTCGGATACAAACACCAGCCAGGCAGAAGGACTGCTGGGGTAGGACTACACTTGTTCATAGACCCTAGTCGACACCTACATCCTATTAAGTGCTAGTTAGCAGAATTGGTCCAGCTTATCCCAAAGAGGCTCACAACCTCAACAAGTACAGGGACTAGATGATTTATTATTATTATTATTATTATTATTATTATTATTATTATTATTATTATAATGCCTAAACCAACTTCTATTTAGCCTTTACCTTTTTGAGAGGAGAATTTTTTTTTCAGTATCTTAATACACATCAGGTCCCCTTTTTTTCCTAGTTCAGCTTCATATATCCTGCAGGTCTTGCTCCGCCGACCTTCTCTCAATACCAAATATCTATAAAATCAAACATTTGCCAAATGCGCTTCCAAGAACTCGTGGCTGCGACTCGGTGACGTTGAAGAGTCACTGACGTACGGCATGACCTCTTCCTTTCAAGGCTGGATGCTGGTGAGACACACATCACGACCACAGCCTAGTCACCACCACCACCACCCGCTACCACTACTTCCACCACAACCCACATTACCACCATCCACACTGTCCTTGCTACTACCACTACCTCTACTTTGATATTCTTCATCACCACCACTACCAGCCACCAGTACCCACTCTTACCACCACCATTACCGACTTCCTGCCCCTGTTCACCTAGCAGTAAGTAGGTACCTGGGTGTTAGACAACTGTCGTGTGTCGCATCCTGGCGGAACAAGATTAGCTGAAGTTTTTCGAAATGTCAGCTAGGTTTGTAATAGTTGTATCATGTACTTGTAGAAATAAATATTTTTATTTAACACATGGCCGTTTCCCACCAAGGCAGGGTGGCCCGACAAAGAAAAACTTTCATCATCACTCACTCCATCACTGTCTTGCCAGAGGCGTGCTTACACTACAGCTACAAGCAAGACAGTGATGGAGTGAGTGATGAAAGTTTTCTTTTATTATTAATATTACCAATATTATTACATATTATTATTTCCTTATTTCCATGCCTTTTATTCAGCATCTTGACCTACTGTGCTCTCATTTCACAGATATTGCAGGAATCTCTTAATGGAATATAAAGATCCTTAATGCATGTAATCACATCTAAGGAAATTCTTATATTACATCTTTTTATATACCATTTACCTCCAATACATTGCTCATTATGTTTTCTTATCTAACACTTCAATAAAATATGTCCTCCTTCCTGGGGAGTCACACAAAAGCTCGTATCTATCACTAACAACAAAAGCTACTTACTGAGGATGGTAATAAAATGTCTTAAACAAACCTCCTTCATCCCACTTAGTGTTCCTGGGTTATTGTGGTTTACAAATGTCTAATTCATTATTTTTTGTTTATTCCATATAACGTTTTGCAATTTTAAGTGTACTCGCCTATATTGACCTATTTGTGGTTGCAGGGGGTGGAGTCATAGCTCCTGGCCTCGCCTCTTCACTGGTCGCTACTAGGTTCTCCCCCTGATCCATGAGCTTTATCATACCTCGTCTTAAAACTATGCATGGTTTCTGCCTCCACTACGTCGCTAGCCAAACTATTCCACTTCCTGACAACTCTTTGACTAAAGAAATACTTCCTAACATCCCTTTGACTCATCTGAGTCTTTCCAATTGTGACCCCTTGTTTCTGTGTCCCATCTCTGGAACATCCTGTCTCTGTCCACCTTGTCAATTCCTCGCAGTATTGTGTATGTTGTTATCATGTCTCCCTTGACCCTCTTGCCCTCCAGTGTCGTCAGGCCGATTTCCCTTAACTTTTCTTCGTGGGACATTTCCCTTAGCTCTGGGACTAGTCTTGTTGCAAATCTTTGCACTTTCTCTAATTTCTTGACGTGCTTGACCAGGTGTGGGTTCCAAACTGGAGCTGCATACTCCAGTATGGGCCTGACGTACACGGTGTACAGTGTCTTGAACGATTCCTTACTGAGGTATCGAAACTCTATTCTCAGGTTTGCCAGGCGCGTATTCAGTCATTGGTACGATTCTAAAATCAGTGGAAATTTATTTATATTTTTTAAGGTAATCCATTTGTATTTTTGTTTATATATTAAAATTAATGTGTTCCAAGATAATCGGTTTTCTTTCACAAGAGAATATTTCAAGGTAATGTAAGAAAAAAATATTTTTTAAGACTGCATTCAAACAACGTTTCATTCAAACAACGTTTCATTCAAACAACGTTCCATTCAAACAACGTTTCATGGCAAGATATTTTCAAGTTTCAAAGGCATCGCATTTCATGATAACATGTTCTGTAATAATAGTAGTGGAATTAAATGGTATAAAATACCGACACAATGGAAATATAAACACATAAGCAGTATAATGTGATCCTTTATTGACAACGTTCGCCCACACAGTGGGCTTTATCAATAAAGGATCACATTATACTACTTATGTGTTTATATTACCAATGACAGTAGTCAGGGCAAAGGAATGTTTATTTAGTAAAGGTAATGTATTTTGGGAGTGTTTAATGAAAATGTAATATAGCTAAGACGTTGTGTAGTTTTAAAAATAGGTTGGATAAATACATGAGTGGGTGTGGGTGGGTGTGAGTTGGACCTGACTAGCTTGTGCTACTAGGTCAGATGCCGTGCTCCTTCCTTACGTGGAAGTGACCTGACTAGGTGGTCATTGGTCTAAGCCGGGGAGTGACATGGACCTGCCTCGCATGGGTCAGTAGGCCTGTTGCAGTGTTCCTTCTTATGTTCTAAAAGCTAACATGTTTTAAAGGTGATATAAACAAAGGTAGGAGTTATGTGAAGGTAGAATATTAAAAGAGATTTGCACCATTATTATTAATTAATTATTAATTATTATTAAAAGAGATTTGCAGCCGACTTCATGGGGCTGAGAAATTACCTAGGTGGGCTAAATTGGGATGACCTGACTATGGGTCAGGTAGGTGGTTTTGGTTGCCAATATGACGTTTTTCAGAGCATAGTTCTAGCTGCCCAGACAACTTTTGTTCCAAGTAGGGAAATTAGATCTAACAAAAATGATCCTAAATGGATAAACAATAGATTAAAACATCTCATTGGTCAAAAGAGAGGCATATATAGGCGTATCAAAAGAGGGGATGGACAGATAAGAAATCAATATTATCAATTAAAGAGAGAAATAAAAAAAGGAATAAGAAAAGCAAAAGGGATTATGAGGCTAAGGTCGCAAGGATTCGAAGACTAACCCAAAAGGGTTCTTTCAGGTATACAGAAGTAAGATTAGGGACAAGATAGGCCCACTTAAGAGTAACTCAGGACAGATCACGGACAGTGATAAGGATATGTGTGAAATTTTCAATACTTACTTCCTCTCAGTTTTTACTCAGGAAGATACTAGCAGAATTCCAGAAATAATAAATTATGTAGAACTGGAAGATAACAGACTATGCTCGATTGGGGTAACTAGTAACATGGTCCTCAGACAGATAGAGAAATTAAAACCTAACAAATCCCCAGGCCCTGATGAACTGTTTGCAAGAGTTTTAAAGGAATGTAAAGAGGAACTTAGCAAACCTTTGGCAAATCTTTTCAATATATCACTACAAACTGGCATAGTGCCAGACAAGTGGAAAAGGGCAAATGTAATACCTATTTACAAGGCAGGTGACAGGTCCTTAGCTTCGAACTATAGACCAATAAGCCTTACCTCCATAGTTGGTAAATTTATGGAATCAATAATTGCCGAGGCAATTCGTAGCCATCTTGAAAAGCATAAATTGATTAATGAATCTCAACACGGTTTTACAAAGGGGCGTTCAT
The DNA here is from genome assembly GCA_009830355.1 of Cherax destructor. NCBI lineage: Eukaryota > Metazoa > Arthropoda > Malacostraca > Decapoda > Parastacidae > Cherax > Cherax destructor. The sequence continues at coordinate 113,448 of WNWK01003666.1, forward strand.
GTCTCACGAATTTACTAACTTTTTTCACTAAGGTGTTTGAGGAGGTAGATCATGGTAATGAATATGATATTGTGTATATGGACTTCAGTAAGGCTTTCGATAAAGTTCCACATCAGAGGCTACTGAGGAAACTTAAGGCACACGGAATAGGAGGAGAAATTTTTTCCTGGGTAGAGGCATGGTTGACTAATAGGCGGCAGAGAGTTTGCATAAATGGAGAGAAATCAGAATGGGGGCGCGTCTCAAGCGGTGTTCCACAGGGGTCAGTTTTGGGCCCCCTGTTGTTTACAATTTACATAAACGACATAGATGAGGGAATAAATAGTAGCATAAGTAAATTTGCTGATGACACCAAAATAGGCCGTCCAATTCATTCAAATGAGGACATTAGAGCACTCCAGGATGATTTGAATAGACTGATGCAGTGGTCGGAGAAGTGGCAGATGCAGTTTAATGTAAACAAATGCAAAGTTCTAAATGTTGGGCAGGACAATAACCATGCCACATATAAGCTGAATAATACAGATCTTATTACTTGTAATTGCGAGAAGGATTTAGGAGTTCTGGTTAGTAGTAATCTGAAGCCTAGACAACAGTGCATAAGTGTTCGCAATAAAGCTAACAGAATCCTTGGCTTCATATCAAGAAGTATAAATAATAGAAGTCCTCAGGTTGTTCTTCAACTCTATATATCTTTGGTTAGGCCTCATTTAGATTATGCTGCACAGTTCTGGTCACCGTATTACAGAATGGATATAAATGCACTGGAAAACGTACAAAGGAGGATGACAAAGTTGATCCCTTGTATCAGAAATCTTCCCTATGAGGATAGACTGAGGGCCCTGAATCTGCACTCTCTAGAAAGGCGTAGAATTAGGGGGGATATGATTGAGGTGTACAAATGGAAAACAGGAATAAACAAAGGGGATGTAAATAGCGTGCTGAAAATATCCAACCAAGACAGGACTCGCAGCAATGGTTTCAAGTTGGAAAAGTTCAGATTCAGGAAGGATATAGGAAAGCACTGGTTTGGTAATAGAGTTGTGGATGAGTGGAACAAACTCCCGAGTACCGTCATAGATGCTAAGACGTTGTGTAGTTTTAAAAATAGGTTAGATAAATACATGGGTGGGTGTGGATGGGTGTGAGTTTGGATCTGACTAGCTTGTAGTAGGTCAGATGCAGTGCTCCTTCCTTAAGTGAATGTAACCTGACCTGTACTAATTCCTTAAGTGGAAGTGACCTGACCAGGTGGTCGGCTGGACAATTATATGAGTGGGTGCGGGTGGGTGTGAATTGGTCCTGACTAGCTTGTGCTACTAGGTCAGATGCAGTGCTCCTTCCTTAAGTGAATGTAACCTGACCTGGCTGGGTAGGGGCATTGGCTTAAGCCGTTGGAGATTTGGACCTGCCTCGCATGGGCCAGTAGGCCTGCTGCAGTGTTCCTACTTTCTTATGTTCTTATGTTCTTCTTATTGTCTACATTCTTCGAGGTGTCAAGAAAGTGATCAAAAATAGTTTACGTTTTAATGTAGAATATTTTCAAGTGGTATACGTTTGTTCTAATTTCAAGGTAAGGTGATTCAACATAGCGTTTTCTTAGGATGAATTTCAAGGTGATTTCAAAGAAAAGTCTACGTTTTTCAACAAGCTGTTGCTTCTCCAGTAGGTGTAATTCATTCTTATTTTTGCAGTATGTGTTGCTTCTGCATGTTACAACACGATGTGTCAACATTTTAGCTTGTTGACTATCAATGATTTTTATGTAACATAACACACGTAATATTATTACAATGGCAACTTCTACATTATAACATGCATAACATACATCTACATACACCATTACATATTCGATATGCATTGGAACATACTGTACATTAATTACATCGAGTATAATAACTTCACATATTTACAATATGCATATCAACAAAAGTATTACAGCTACATTACAACATGCATAACAGACATGAATATCGCAAAGGCAAAACAAATATTACTCAAAAGGTACTCAACAAAAGCATTACATTATAACATACAAATCAACATCACAACTACTACACATCAACTATAATATACAAAATATATATTACAACTCATTAACAACTTCTCAACAACGACAACTTTTATTTACCTGGTAGTAAGCCAGAAAATATTACGAAGATATACAAGAAGGAATAAATTAAATCACCTTTTTCATATCATGTAACCATGTTACATTATGTTAAATTAGACACATATGCAACACTTGGGTATCTTTATTGAGAAAACGTTTCGCCACACAGTGGCTTCATCAGTCCAATACAAAAAAGAAAGTAGTAATAAAAGGAGGAGTTTGAGGTAATCAGTCCTCAGCCTGATCGATGTATCAGTCCAGCTCGAGGAACTGATTACCTCAAACTCCTCCTTTTATTACTACTTTCTTTTGTATTGACTGATGAATGTGCACTGTCAATGCAAGTTTCATATGTCAAATTTAAACTGTCATTCTCTGACCATTCATCTACATGTTACATTATTTACATTAACCATGTTACATTAACCATGTTACATTAACATGTTACATTAACCATGTTACATTAACCATGTTACATTAACCATGTTACATTAACCATGTTACATTAACCATGTTACATTAACCATGTTACATTAAGCAACCACATGTTACTATGAAGTCAGCCTCTCATTTTAAGAAAGTTCCATCTATATTTCGAACAAAAATAATTGAATAGTTATGGCATAAAGTCTCCCGTAAATTTACCCTTGGCATTCCATATATAGAATAAGATAAGTTGGGCAGAATAAACTCTTTATCTTCACTATAAAGATATATATATATATATATATATATATATATATATATATATATATATATATATATATATATATATATATATATATATATATTATATATATAGAATAGAGTAGGATAGATGAACAAGGAGGTTTTAGGAAAGGTAGGGGGTGTGTAGACCAAGTGTTTACAGTGAAACATATAGGTGAAAATTATTTAGAGAAGGGTAAAGATATTTTTGTGGCATTTATGGATTTGGAAAAGGCGTATGGCATGGTGGATAGGGACGCAATGTGGCAGATGTTGCAAATGTATGGAATAAGAGGTAGGTTACGGAAAGCAGTGAAGAGTTTTTACGAGGATAGTGAGGCTCAGGTTAGAGTATGTAGGAGAGAGAGATTATTTCTCAGTAAAAGTAGTCCTTAGACAAGGATGTGTGATGTCACCATGGTTGTTCAATATATTTATAGATGGGGTTGTAATAGAAGTGAATGCTCGGGTGTTGGCAGGAGGTGTGGGGTTAAAATATAAACAATATAACACAAAGTGGGAGTTGTCACAGTTGCTATTTGTTGGTGACACTGTGCTTTTGGGAGATTCTGAAGAGAAGTTGCAGAGGTTGGTGGATGAGTTTAGGGTACGTAAAAGAAGAAAATTAGAAGTGAATATTGGAAAGAGTAATGTGATGAGGATAAAAAAAATTAGGTGACGAAAAATTGGATATCAGATTGGAGGGAGAGAGTGTGGAAGAGGTGAATGTATTCAGATATTTAGGAGTGGACGCATCATCAGATGGGTCTATGTAGGATGAGGTGAATCAAAGAACTGATGAGGGGAAAAAGGTGAGTGGTGCACTTAGGAGTCTGTGGAGACAAAGAACTTTGTCCATGGAAGCAGAGGGGAATGTATGAGAGTATAGTTATACCAACGCTCTTATATGGGTGTGAAATATGGGTGGTGAGTGTTGCAACAAGGAGAAGGCTGGAGGCAGTGGAGATGTCATGTCTGTGAGCAATGTGTGGTGTGAATATAATGCAAAGAATTCGTAGTTTGGAAATTAGGAGGAGGTGCGGGATTACCAAAACTATTATCCAGAGGGCTGAGGAGGGGTTGTTGAGGTGGATCGGACATGTAGAGAGAATGGAACAAAATAGAATGACTTTGAGAGTGTATAAATTTGTAGTGGAGCGAAGGCGGGGTAGGGGTCAGCCTGGGAAATGGTTTTTAGGACTTGACGTGCTGTTGGAGTGTGAGCAAGGTAACATTTATGAAGGGATTCAGGGAAACCGGCAGGCCAGACTTGAGTCCTGAAGATAGGAAGTACAGTGTCTGCACTCTAAGGAGAGGTGTTAATGTTGCAGTTTTATAACTGTAGTGTAAGCGCGCCTCTGGCAAGACAGTGATGGAATGAATGATGATGAAAGTTTTTCTTTTTCGGGCCACCTTGCCTTGGTGGGAGACGGCCGATGTGTTAAAATAAATAAATAATATATATATATATATATATATATATATATATATATATATATATATATATATATATATATACATACATACATACATACATATATAGGGAGGTACCACCTCTGGAACTGGATTGGGGACCCTCATCCTCAGAGAAAAGAATAAACAAACTTCAGGGAAAACTTGAGATTCTCCCCAGAGCGTTTGAATATTTTCTTCTACCACCCCCTATATTCTATATTCAATGTGAATTTATTTATAAACAAAATACACTGACAAAGATACGATAGAAAGGAGAACAACATAAATAGCATCTCTGAGCCTACATCTCAAATACTTCATCCAGCTCCCCGGCGGTGGGCCGCTCTGTGATCCTTGGTTTCTGTAATGAGCTTCTCACCCAGCTCTCTGAGGAACTTATGAGCACACTTGCCCCATGCTCCAAGGGTCTCCGACCCTACTGGGATGAAGTTATAGCCAGGGGGCAGGTCTTCATATTTGCGGATCTTCTGGGTCTCCATGTAGCTGGCGGCTCCACCCCCTTCAGCTTCAGAGTATGGCAAGTAGGTGTCTGCCAACGTTTTGGCACAGGTGTAGTCCCTTACCGTCCTTCCAGGGTAGCATAGTGACTCCATCTGGACGCTTTTGACTTCCGTCAGATCTCAGGATTTGAGTTCCCGTTGAACTGGACAACGGGCTGTGGCGAGACTTCTTTTTATGATGTCGTTGACCTCCTCATGTCTAAGTCGAAACATAAACATCACAACGACACTTTCTTAAGGAATGACTGCGTGACTATTGCCCTTGTTGCTATTTACAGTGTCAGGATAGGGGAGAGTAACTTCAGTTACTTTGTCATAACATTTTACATAGTAGAAGAGTCATTTTAACAGAATTGGAGAAATGATCTTTCCTGTAGTAGCTCATTCGAGATAAAGATTAATGTTTCTGATAGTTGTGATGGGCTGAACAACATATCGAGGCAGGAAAATCTTTGAAATATACTCACTCCAGTTGTTCCCTTATTCTCCAGGAAAATCCGGATATTGTTATGATTATATAGATAGTTTGGGGACAAGTTTTGTAATTCATTGAAAAATTGTAAAGATACTCTGGATGAATATGATTATTCACTGAATGAATTTCATCTAGACTAGTGAAAGACTTCATGTGATTATTTGTTGATGTATTTAAAAACGTATTTGATTATTAGCCGATGTCTTTATGGAAGGATAATAAACACTGAAAGATATCTATAAATTGGATATTGCCAACTATAGTTCTTTGTCCTTTTTTAACTGCAATACCTTCCTGTACAGGTCTAGAATAAAACTAGATACCATTCAATTTACTTGGGGAGGTGACCGGGATAGTGAGAAAGTTCATGAAGGTAGATAATCTGCTAGCGAATCCAGATTTTGAGGAAGGATTGATCACATATATTGCATCTGGATTTCAAAAGAGATGCTTTTATGGTTAAAGCCCTTCCTCCGGAGGAAATACGTAAGTTAATCCCTGAAGAAATGGATGCTTTTGTTGATGTGGATTAGTTGATATTTTGTGCCAGATAACCTTCTACTTTTCCTTTCTCATGTAAATAATACAAGAAATATGTTTTCATCACACTGTAGAAGTGTATTCGAATCAGTTCAGCGAAAACTCCCTAAAACCATTAGTAAATTAATAACTAGCCACCTCCCTCAAAACAATTACTGAGCTTGGATTTTCTCCAGTCAGTGCGGACCAATATTTTTGAGGTCCTGAAGCTTGAAATGTTATGGGGGCCCCTTCACAGCGCCTTCTCATATAGTACACCCAAAATTTTTAAGCAATGTGGACTAAAGTCTCTTCCGGGGCCCCTCCGAGATTAGGGGCCCTGAAGCTTAAGTTTAATAATAATAATAATAATAATAATAAATTTTTATTTGGACATGATACAAAGAATTACATTTGGTTATTGAGATTACATGAGGTGTACATGCCAAAAGCCCCTAGTATGCAGGGCATTTTGGGCATTTTCATTAGTTTAATAGTAGATCCTCCTCTGTCTCAAGCTATTGATGAATTTGTGGTTAGAGACTGATATGATTCATCATATTTATGAGTTCAAACGAAGGAAAGTTTTATGAGAACTAATACTGAACAGGGGACCAATAGGTAGCGACCCGTGAAATCTAAATTCTTTAAACCTTACAAATAATGCCTTATGAGAGGTTGAAGGATGTTTTGTCTACCCCCCGATGAGGAAAGATTTAAATGTAGATTCATAAGTGATGTTAAAGTCAAGGTGGTGTCTAAATCCCGAAACATGGACCATCAGGTTTCGGTGATAAAAAGGTATGTCGTGCATAAATTTAGGTCTCTAAGATATAGTCACTCAGATATACCACGAGAATCCTAGAAAGAAACAGAGGCTAGAGTGAAACGTTACCCTTCATTTTTACAAGTATATTAAATATGTAAACCGTATTTAAAAAACTTTGTAATTTGAGATTAAGAAATAAGGACGTAAAGATATTATGAAGGATTTTGAACTTAATCAATTATGTAAACTGTAAGTAAATGCAAATATATGATTGAAAACTGAAATGTGAGATTTGTGATAAAACTTTGTAAAATATGTAATCAATATGTAAGACCATAAATAGGGAAATGCATATTTAAACAGACAAGATAATGTAATGATTGTATTTAATAAAGTTATAAAAATAATTTGTCTGTTTTTATTCACCAATGACAATATAATGTATTGAATGAATGCACAGTAAATACTATTGTTTATCCCCATGATTACAAATGATTTTTTAAATATATTGTGTAAAAGTTGTTAGGAGATATGATCGAAACGGATAAGAATATGATTGATTAATTTCTTAAGACTAAAGTGGTATTATACATAAACCTCTATGAGAAGCCATTATGTGGTATTGCATAGAATAAAACATAAATAGTACTCTAATATAATAGTATGTAAATCGTGGATAGCGTCACTGAGCCGAGATATGATCGGGCGGGTGTGTTGATCCAGGTACACCTGCCTCACTGTGGGATCCAGGTACACCTGCCTCACTGTGGGATCCAGGTACACCTGCCTCACTGTGGGATCCAGGTACACCTGCCTCACTCTACGGGATCCAGGTACACCTGCCTCACTGTGGGATCCAGGTACACCTGCCTCACTCTACGGGATCCAGGTACACCTGCCTCACTCTACGGGATCCAGGTACACCTGCCTCACTCTCCGGGATCCAGGTACACCTGCCTCACTCTCCGGGATCCAGAGTGAACCCAAAACAATACCACTTTATTTTGTGCCCCAATATGTTACCACTACCGCTGCTGCTCTACTCTAAATCGGAGTTGAATTGTGGGAACAAAAACTATCTCTTTCATATCATATAAGATGGATTTCTTACATATTGTGACGCAGTGTGTCAGCCTGAGTAGGGAGATCTTAGTTAAGCCTCAACAAGATCAGGGTAACACCTCGCTAATGTAACTCCTTACTATATCCACTACAAGTACTCGTGTGTCCGGACCTTAAGAAAGATGCTGGAGGAAGCAGCAGACTTCTTCCTGCTGGTATGCAGGAGCAGCTCAGTCAGGAATGAGGTGCTGGCCAGGATTATACCCACACCCAGAACGTAGAACGCCCCCTGCACCTGCCCGGGAGAAATCTTCATCAAACAAATCAGAAGACACTGCAGAACAAGCTTTTATTCAACAGCTTTCAACGTAGATGAACAAGGCACGTGCAAAACTTAGATATTTTTATTATGGTGTCTCGCCAACAAGTTGCTTTATCACTCCTATACAGAGAATAATGCTGGAGACACTGAAAAATTTGAAGTAATTTGAGATGGTGAGTCCCTTAGTTTTGATGAATCTCTTAGAGACGGTGGAAGATACGAAGTAGTTTGAGGTGATGAGCTCCTCATCCCCTAAGGTGTTCAGTCCATCTGTCTTGATGACTATAAGTGATGCCCGAGGATGCAGCCTTGTATACTGGAGATGGGAGAGGTGAAGCTGGGCGAAGCTCTATAGTGGAAGTAGGTCTTGCAAATAGATTAGACAGGTATTAGAGTTGGAGAATAATTCTCAGTGCCAAGATTCCAAGATGTTGCTGAGACACACAAATATTATTATAGTAATGGTACACAAAAGCGTCAAGAAGATGAATAAGACACATGTGCAACACTTGGGTATGTTATTGCAATGTTTCACCAGTACAGAGAATAATACTTTATTACTAGCAGAACCAGTTGGTAGAATCTACTTCCACTATAAATTGCCTGCATCCTCGAGCACCTCCTATCTAGGCCGAGGGACTGATCACCTCAAACCACTTCATGTCTTCCACTGTATCCAACAGATTCATCAAAGCTCAAGGACTGATCATCTCATTCTGTTTCATGTCTTCCACCATCTCCAGTATTCTATGTAGTGAATTGAGAAATCCACTGTTTGGCGAAACGTCCTCACAATAAAGATATAATATTGCCCATTTGTGTTATTCATTTAAGTACTTGGATTTATATACAGTTAATAAACAGTGTTGTATATGTGTCTCATTCATCAACTTGTATTTGTATATACCATTTATATAATATTAAATACTTAATATAATACAACTTTCAGATTTTAGATTTGCCACCGGAGTGGCTACTTTATTGTTCACCCCGTATCCATCCTGTGCAAACTTGGTCTCGTCTAGCTGACTTGCGGTCGTGGCTGTCTTGGTGGGTGTAAGTACTGGACGCAGTTTTCTGTCACCTCCAGTAATTCCACCCACCTGGACAGTCTCTACCGTAGACCAGCTAGACAAGACCAAATTTACATCCAACAAGGTCACTGGGGGTGGCGAAAACCGCTGACTTCGGGGAAGTGGGGAAGGGGAGACATCCGGGAGCAAACGGATGTATTCCTGGACACATGAATCTGGGGAAGGCAGTGATGTTGAGGCTGACCTTTTTTACACAAATTCCTCCACTCAAACTGAGTTGAGTATATAGCGCTGGTGAAAGTTTTGTAAAGGTGATGACCTACCTGAATGAGAGTAACGCGTGAATTACCTATCCGAGTGACATACCTGAGTGTGTTAGAAACATGCCTGACTGAGAATGATCAACTTGCCTGAGTAAATAAGAGCAGTGTAGTGTGAGTGACCCACCTTAACGAGAGACAGGGGTTGTGGGCCAGCTCGTCTAGGCAAGGTGTCGCACGTCAGGGAGAAGTACTTGGTTCGCAGGTGCTCGATAATTCCTCCGTGTTTTAGCCGCTGCATGCTGCCTCGTCCACCTCACCGAAATGACCACAGGGAGAGCATAGGGACCACAGGCGCATCATGGGGACCACAGGCGCAGCATAGGGACCACAGGGACAGCATAGTGACCACAAGAGTGATGCAATTATTAGCAAAGAACAGAAGTAATATTGATCGAAAGCTATTGTTTATAGGGAAAGTAATATAAATATTAATACTGTCATAGCTGCTGCTACTTTAACAACTGCTGCTGGTTTCACGAGTACTATTACTTCTACTACTACTACTACTTCTACTACTAATATTGTTGATGCTACTACTATTACTTATGAAAGTGTTCTTAAAACCACTAAAATCATATTACTACAACTTTTGTTGCTGCTGCTACTACTGTTACTACTATTATTTTTCCCACAACTGTTGTTGGTATTATTGTTACTACTACTACTAATGCTGCTGAACTACTACTATTGCAGCTTTTACTATTTCTACTAACACTGATGCTGAAACTACTGCCACTGAACGTGATGCAACTACTATTATTGATGTTACAACTACTACTACTACTGTTATTATTACTACTACTACTGTTATTATTACTACTACTACTACTGTTATTATTACTACTACTTCTGTTATTATTACTACTACTACTGTTATTATTATTACTACTACTGTTATTATTACTACTACTACTACGACAACTTCTACGACTACTACTACTACTACTGCTACTACCACCACCACCACCACCACCACCACCACCACCACCATTACTGCAACAAATACTACTAATAATTATAATAATATCACTCACATCTCATTAAACTGGTAGATGAGGAAGCTGTTTCGAGCGAAAGCCAAGGAGTCGAAGTCGAGTCTGACAATTTCCTGAGCCAGGTGAAACTTACACTGTTCCCCTCGCTTCTCATACCTCTGTGCTCGACCCACCACCGAGCTGTACGTATCTGCAGGTGGTAATAGTAGTAGTAGTAGGTGGTGGTGAAGGGGGAGATAATGTTATTAATGATGTTGCTGCTGTTGTTAATGTTGTTATTAATGCTATTGTTGTTGTTGTTAATGTTCTTATGAATGCTGTTCTTATTAATGTTGTTAACTTTGTTGTTGCTAATGTTTTCAGTAATGTTGTTAAAGTTTTCGTTGTTAAAGTTGGTGTTAAAGTTTTATTGTTAATGTTTGTGTTAATATTTTTTTAATGTTTTCACTAATATTGTTGGTAATGTTGTTCTTTGTTTTTGTTATTGTTAATGTTGCTGATCTTAATGTTGTTAACACAGACGACGGTAATGTTGTTGTCATTAATATTGGTACTGTTGTTGCTAATGATGTTAAGGTTGCTGCTAATGTTGTTGTTAATGTTAATATTTTGTTGCTAATGTTGCTATTAATGTTGTTGTTAACGTTTTTATTACTGTTGTGTTATCAATATTGTTGCTAATGTTTTTGGTAATGTTTTTTATTAATGTAACTTTTTGTAATATTTTTATGCTAACGCTGTTGTTGTTAATGTTATTGTTAATGCTGTAGTTAATGTCTGTGTTGTTAATGTTAATGTTGTTGTTAATGCTGTTGCTAATGTTGTTCGTTATTGTTGGTGTTAATGTTGTAGTTAATGTCTGCGTTGTTAATGTTAGTGTTAATATTGCCAATGTATTTGTTTAATGTTTTTGGTTGATATTGTTGGTAATGTAAATGATGTTGGTAATGCTGTTGTTAATATTTTTGTTAATTTTGTTGTTGTTAATGTTCTTAATAATGTTAGTGATGTTATTGTGTTAGTAATGTCATTGTTGATAATGTTGTTATTAATGTATTTGTTATTAATGTTGTTGTTAATGTTGCTGTAGGTAATGCTGTTATGAATGTTGTTGGTAATATAAATATTGTTATTATTGTTTTTAATGTTATTGTTTATGTTGTAGTTGTTAATATTATATTTAAAGGTGTTGTTTTGCTAAAGGTGTTGCTGTTAATGTTGTAAAAATTATTGTTGTTAATGTTATTGCTAATTTTTTTGTTGTTAATGTTGTTCTTAATGCTGTTGTTAGTGTTTATGTTGTTAGTGTTAATGTTAATAATGTTCTCGGTAATGCTGTCTTTCATGTTGCTGCTAAAGTTTTTGTTGTTAATGTTATTGTTGTTAAAGTTGCTGTTGGTAATGTTAGTGTTGTTAATGCTGTTGTTGGTGTTGATATAACAGTAATAACTTAATATAAAAATAATAACAGAGAAGCACTTTAGCAGGTCAAACAAATTAAATATAAAATTTAAGCAAAACTGGTAAATTCATAACTACACAAACAACAATCCACACCTTTTTATTTTTACACAATTTTTTACACAAATCACAGCCATTTCAAAGCCCAGCCCTATCTAAGTTATACTACCACACCCCAGGATGCCACCCACACCAGTCGACTAACACCCAGGTACCTACTTACTGTTAGGTGATGGATTCAAAAGTGGAAAGTGTTTGAAGCCGAGCAAAAGAGGTGTTCTCATACTGATACCTCCAAAAGCTAATGGCTATCCGACCTTCCTCTAAGGTTTACCAACCCTGAGCGTTTTCGAGGTAACCTCGGAAGATGGAAAAAACAAATCCTACGAACACTGTACGTATCCCCTTTAAGGGATACCTGATAAATGATTTATTTGATTAAAAAAACTGCATTTTCAGTCTCTGGTGAACTTCATGCGTTTAAAATTTCTTATTACTGAAATATAAGGCGCCTGACTGGAGTGTCTGACCTCTCAGTGAATTACCCCACTTAAATGACTCAAGTATTTCACTGAAGTGGCTTCATTATCTGACTTCTCACCGAAATGCGTCACTGAAGTACCTTATTAAGTGCCTCGGTAAAGTGCCTCATTGAAATGACCCAATGAATTGCCCGACTGAAGAGGCTTAGTAAAGTGCCCTACTGAAGGGACTCAGTGAATTGTATCGTTTAAGAGCCTCGTTGAAGTGTCTTGATCATTTGCCCTCTTATTGGAGTATCTCATTGAATTGACTCACTGAAATACCTGACTGAAGTGTCTTGAGTACATTGCTTATCACTGAAGTGCCTCGCTGAAGTGCCTCATTAAATTGTCTTACTGAGATGCCTCACATAAGTGACCCACTAATTCGTATATGTTAGCATAAGTATTTAGTACATAACTCTGAGCTCTATTCATTCGCATGACGTCTCTACCTACAAATTTATAAAGCGCCTTCACAGAAAAAGCGAGACTTACCCAGGAAAGCGTAGGTACCGTCCACCACCTTACTGAGAAATTGCCAGGTGCTAAGTACATCAGATTCGACAGACTTCATTTTTGACTTGAGTTTTCCCAGGACCCCTTCATCCTGTTCCTGAAGCAAGTCAGTGGATATGAAATTAGTGACGTGGGTGCTACTCAGTGACTGGGAACAGCAAGAAAGATATGGGTGCTGTTACTGTTTGATAATTGCAACAAAGATGTGGGTGCCGGTTACTGTTTGATAACAGCAAGCAGCATGTGGGTTACTGTTTGATAACAGCAAGCAACATGTGGGTTTCTGTTTGATAACAGCAAGCAACATGTGGGTTACTGTTTGATAACTGCAAGCAAGAAGTAGATGTTAGTCACTATATGACGATAGTAATCATGAGGTGGTCGTTAGTCACTTCTTGGTAACTAAAAGCAAGATGTGGGTGATAATCACTGGTAAAAGCAAGCACTCGGTAAAAGTAAGCACTTTGTAAAAGCAAATACTCGGTAAAAGCGAGTAAGATATGAATAAAAATGGTTTTATTTTTATTACCCGGTATTTCTTTTGAGAAATGTTAGACCAACGAAAATCATTTACGCCCATAATGTCTTCTGTCTCCTCTCCAGGTGCCTGTCTCTCCCTAAACTAACTCACTTTTAACGATAGTATCCATCTTTTGTGCTCCCCAAAATGAGAGTGTATTAGTCTTTTCTAAAGTCCATGCTAGAATAAGTCCTAAGCCTTTCCCTAGACGAATCTCAGTGGGAGCATGCCACACTTCTATTCACATGAGGCGAACTGGACATACGGCCTCTCAAATTACCTTGTAAGCCATCTTATCCTCTTCCACTAGATCTAGCAAGCTGGTGAAGGCCTTCCTACCAAAACATATAATCATTCGGGCAAACTACAATAGTGGCACCAGCATGTGTGATACCAATTCTGTGCAAAGGAGGCCAACTGAAATGTTGGCTCATAGGTAATTTGGTTGAGACAGCACCTTCAAGGACAAGGCTGCTGCAGTGATTAGAGGGGTGCAAGCTCACCTAACCTTCTAGCTGCGAGTGAGCGTCACTAGCGTAACTTCTAATATTTTCTATCCACCTGTACACCTGCTTGTTAGTACAAAAATATCACGTGGCAGCACTTCAGTGCTTAAAAGCATGCAGACATGGTCAAGATGCTTAATTGCTATTCAGACCAAACATGAGAATGGGGAAGAAACGTGATCTAAGTGACTTTAACCGTGCAAGGATGGTTGGTTCCAGACGAGGTGGTTTGAGTATGTCAGAAATTGCTGATACCCTGGTTCAGACTGGTTCAAACTGACAGGAGGGTGACAGTAACTCAAATAATCATGCGTTACAACACGTCGAATAATGAAGTTAATGGGTTCAGCAGCAGAAGACCACACTGAGTTCGACTCCTGTCAGCTAAGAACAGGATACTGAGGCTACACTAGACACAGACTCACCAAAACTAAACACTTGAAGATTGAAAAAACGTCTCCTGGTCTAACGCATCACGATTTCTGCTGCGACATGTAGATGGTAGGATCAAAATCTGGCGTAAACTTTTCCGATGTGATGGAAAGGCAGATTCCTAACACGAATGTGCAGCCGACAATTCTGCAGCAACTGCTTGATGCTCTCATGTCTACAGGGACCAGAATCTTTAAGAAATGTTTCCAGGGTCTTGAAAATATCATTTCTCGAGTACACGGGACTAGCATACTCGTAGAGTCCTCATCTAGTCTTACACAAATAACAGCTTCAGAAAAGAAGAAAAAGAGAATGTTTTACATTGGAGGTACAAGAACGACAGTCTCCACCAGTTTAGAAAAAGAAATACACCAGTCGATTGAAAATAACATTACTGAGAAGAAAAATCACTCTTTGTAAATTTTCTGAGTCACCTTATGCAAAATGTACATCACACGTAAAAAATGTTGAGACATCAGCTTGTAAAATATCTGTAAATTGAATAGAAATAAGTCACTCTGACTTTTTTTTTTGTTATCCTGGGTTCTGTACACATATGCTGCTATGTATGATAATCTATGTAACTGTGTAGTGTGTATACCTGAATAACCTTATTAACACTACCTACTTACACTACGTATGGGCAAGTCTCGTAAATAAATTTATTTAGGAACAGGTACATACAAGTACAATTATCATGGATAGTGTAAATTGCCTATGATAACCAAAAAAAATCGGACAAAGTGTCTTATTCCCATTGGGGTACTTAATTATTTCCATAAGTAGCAGTAAATAGATACCTGGAAGTCAGTCGACAGTTTTGAGTTGCATCCTGGGGATGCAACTCTAAAGAATGGAAGCCACACTCCTCAGCTTTTTAAGTCATAATTAAATTTACGAAAGTGTAAACCACTGGAAATTATACAAGACAGAAACAATCTTTAAGATTTGCACTGGTGCTACATTCTTATAACATAGTTAGCCCAACAAAAATAACTCGTTTTCTAACAACTATTACTCGTCAGGAGAAAATTGTTCCTACGAAGTAAAACTGTATTATAGATGGTGCAGGCTCTAGTAACAGTAAGACAACTATAGTATTTCTATAAAGTAAGGTACAGTATACAATTGTTATTATCTTATGACTAATAACAATTATAGAATAAGGACAATTAAATAGAATGTTATGGATTGCCATGCAGGACATTAATAATAATAATACGTAACAATATCTTTATTTACTAGTACATACATATAGTACAAGGTATACAGGCCTAGCTGACGATCGGTCGCTCACCATGCCCAGCCCTTCTAGGGCAGGGCAGGTGCCAAGGCTGGAGCTTGCTACCATCTGCGGCTCGCAAGCCTGCCCTTCCCGTCAGCCTCCTTGGGGCGGGGAAGGTGGCAGACCAGAGGGGCCTAGCAACTATCTACCTACGTGCTTGTGGGCGAATATGGCTAGGCCTGGGACCAGTAGGTCCCACCGCTGAGGGGTACCCCCCTCCCATGGGAGACTTCGGTCTCTGCTACTCCCACGCCAGGGAGCCGGAGCCGGGAGATTTCCCGGTGAATCAACACCTCCTCCTCCTCCTAGCTGACATCAATGACATACTAGTAAATAGAAAGCCCCTTGTTATGTAGAGCATTTCGGGCAAATTAGGTCAGTTTTGTCCCAGGATGCGACCCACACCAGTCGACTAACACCCAGGTTCCCATTTTATTGATGGGTGAAAATAGACAACCGGTGTAAAGAAACACACTCAATGTTTTCACCTGGCTGGGAATCGAACCCGGACCCTCAGCGTGTGAATCGAGAGCTTTTGCCACCATGGCTTTTCGAGATCTTGCGCAATAATTTATTTCATGTATATATATACACTGGGTTCCTATTTCCATATATATGCAGTAGTGAAACATCTGGGTTGGTTTAAGTACCTAAAATAGTTCACAAATGATGGAAGTGTTGGAAGTTGTGCTTTTAATAGCAGTGACAAAAGGATCGAAAGTGATGCCAAAAAGCCTGTTGCATAAATGACAGTGAACATCGGTTCAACAGAAAGAGGAAATAGGACAAGTGTTTTCTGATGCAGGTCTTAGGCATTAATAGTTTAGGTTAGGTAGGTTAGTCAAGAAACAGGACGAGTGTTTCCTGACACGGATATAAGATAGGCATTAACCCTTTACCGGGTTAGGTTAGGTTAGGTAGGTTTGCCAGGAAACAGGAGAAGTATTTTCTGATGAGCTTTTGGTCATGTGATCGAGGCCTTCCACTGACTTACTCCTCTACGCATCCCCCAATGAAAACAAGGGGTGCCACTAGCACGATAAGAGACAACACAATAAGTGTCAGGGGCCCAAAACTGTTCAATTGCCTCCCAGCATACATAAGGGGGATTGCCAATAGACCCCAGGCTGTCTTCAAGAAGGCGCTGGACAGCCAACTAAAGTCAGTACCTGACCAGCGGGCTGTGGTTCGTACGTCGGTTTGCATGCGGCCAACAGTAGTAGCCTGGTTGATTAGGCCCTGATCCACCATGAGGCCTGGTCACACACCGGGCCGCGGGAAAGTTGACCCAGAAACCCTCTCCAGGTATTATAACCACTTCAGTAGGCATTAATATTAAAATACTGATAATATATGATACAAACATATATTAAATTAATAAGTCGATATCATAATGAGATAGTTGCAAGAGAGAGAGAGAGAATTGTATGAAGAACATACCGTATATAAAAACAATATTATTGGTCTACCTTCCTGGAGGGTATTCCGGGGATCAACGCCCCCGCTTCCCGACCCATGATCAGGCCTCCTGGTACACACTATTCTAAAATAGTAACACCTATCATGATAACAAAAAAGGCACAATACCGTGATTGGAACAATACACACAACCCGCACATAGAAGAGAGCTTACGACGACGTTTCGGTCCGACTTGGACCATTTACAAAGTCACACTAACACGAACAGGTAGAAGGGGTATTTATAGGCCAGCAGACAGGGGAGGGTACAAGAAAGTGGTGGAGGAGTAATAGTGGAAGTAGTAGTGGTAGTGGAAGTAGTAGTAGTGGTACTGGAAGTAATAGTGGAAGTAGTAGTAGCGGAGTCAGTCATATTCTAGGAAAGGAGCACTGCAATGAAGCTGGCGGCCCACATAGGGTAAGGACAAGAACACAGAGGGGGGGAAATGAAAATAAAATAAAGAGGGACAAATACAAGGCAAAAGAAAGAAAACCCAGAGGAGAAAGAAGAAAGAGGAGAAGGGGGAAGAGATAGAAGGGGAAGGAATCAGGTTAAGTCACGGGTGTTCTGAAGTTTGGAGCATTTAACAATATAGTGGGAGAGGAAAGCATCTAGAGAGACAAAGCCAGGGCTAAGATTCATACAGGGAAAGTTGTGTATAAGGGAGGATTCAACCAGACGGCGACTGTGAAAGTTAGACGTAGGGTAGACAGTTTTAGCAGAAGACCAATCAATAGGATGACTGTGATCTCTGACATGACAGAAAAGAGCATTATTGGTGTCGGCAAGCCTAACACTATTTTTGTGCTCCCTAAGCACCCGTGACTTAACCTGATTCCTTTCCCTTCTATCTCTTCCCCCTTCTCTTTCTTCTTTCTCCTCTGGGTTTTCTTTCTTTTGCCTTGTATTTGTCCTTCACTATTTTATTTTCATTTTTCCCCCTCTGTGTTATTGTCCTTACCCTATGCGGGCCACCAGCTTCATTACAGTGCTCCTCTTCCCTAGAATATGACTGACTCCACTACTACTACTTCCACTATTACTCACTTTCTTGTGCCCTTCCCTGTCTGCTGGCCTATAAATACCCCTTCTACCTGTTCTTTGTGTTAGTGTGACTTTGTAAATGGTCCAAGTCGGACCGAAACGTCGTCGTAAGCTCCTCTCTTCTATGTGCGGGTTGTGTGTGTACCTATCATGATAATTAAATTCCTATATACCGAAATTTTTATGAGAGACTGTTATATAAGGACATGCAATATAACAATGGCATTAAGGAATAAATTATATCATTGTTATTTCTCTTACTCACGATTATAAAGTTGTTCACTATGCTTTTCTCCCTGAAGACCGGGATTGCGCTTCTCTGAGCCAGGTCCTCTGCAGAATTGATCGGCACTGACCTGATTGAGAGCAATGCGTCAGGTGGCACACATATGCAAATAAAAACTGAGGAATAACAGAAAAATAGAAATCCTATTCATATTCATTACACTTTTCAATGAGGTGGAGAAAAAGATTAGCACATGGACATTCGTTTATACACACACAAATTGACAGATACACTTATACAGCCAGAAAACTAGTAATAACGTTTAGAATAATTTTAAGTTTAAAGTTTTCATTGACTAGCCTCTCCTTAGTGGGTGAGTTGGGTGCGAGCTTAGTCTCGTCTGGCTGACCTACTGTCGCTGCTGTTTTGGTAGGTGTAATTACTGGACACAGTTTTGTGTGTCCTCTACAGTAATTCCACCCACCTGGACAGTCTCTATCGTAGACCAGCTAGACAAGACTAAGTTTCCATCCAACAAGGTCACTGAGGGTGGCGAAAACCGTTGACTTCGGGGAAGTGAGGAAGGGGAGACATCCTGAAGCAAACGGATGAATTCCTGGATACATGGACCTGAGGAAAGCGAGGTTGTTGAGGCTGACTTAGGGAAGTGGGGAAGGCGAAACATCCGGGAGCGAACGGATGGATTCCTGGACTCATGATCCTGGGGAAGGTTAAAGACTGGAAGCCTCTCTGAGAGAGACGAGGCTGACCTTAGGGAAGATGAGAATGGGAGACACCCAGAGGCCCATGGACGGATTTCTGGACACGTGAACCTGGTAAAGGTGGGGATGCTGGTTGTTGAGGCAGACTCTGGGGAAAGAAGAATATCTGAGGGGACACATGGACCTGGGGAAAACACAGTATGTGGATGGGTGAACCTTAAAGACGAACCACTGCCATCCACATGGCAGGGTGTGGTAACTCAGAGATGACTCTGAGGCTGATAGTGGTCGCAAACTTTCTATGTATATATATTTTATCTACCTCAGTTTGTCTCAACTCGGTCGCATTCACTTTCACCTTTGCAGTACTGCTTCTCCCTCTTAGCGAAAGATTTCTGTGAGGAAATTAACACGTAGGAAGTAACACAGAACTCAGACGATTTCCCACTGGTTGCCAGTTGTTGAATATGTGTCTATTTCCTCATCTTGTTAGTATTATTGTAATGATATTTTTCTCATACAGAGGATATCTCCTTCAGTGAGCCAGACATTTGTGTCAGTTTCTCTTGTTGGTCACCGTCAGCCATGGTCTCAACAAACACCGCCATTTAAATGCTAAAAATTCTACTTTTTCTTAAAATTAAGTCTCACATCGACTAAATTCTTGTCTAGACTTCTAAGTCCTTATTTATGTAGCCATTTTAGACCCATTTTCCTCCGTTTTCACATGAAATACCGAAATTCAAAGCTGAGAGAGGTGAATGACACGGAAGGTTTTCTTTTTCCTTCATGCAAGAGAATCATGTAATAGTGTTGGAGGAATTGCCGATGACATGTTAGGTAAAAGAACTCGTGTGCAACTAATGTAACATTTGATTGTAGCAACGTTTTGCTCTCCACGAGTTTAATCGAGCCTTTATAAACAATACACGAATACAGAGGATATAAATAGGTTAGGTAAGAATATGAAGTGGAAAATCATGCACAAAATGTCTTGGATCATTAGGTGGGAATCCACTTGGCCAACAGGGATAAAAGGGGTGTATCACTACCACTACCACTATCCTCGCAAACACCACCAGATCACCACCGCTGCAGCTACAACCACCGCTACTCAGGACCCACCTGAAGGGTATAGCAAGGAAGGCTGTGATGAAGCCGCTGTAGAGTGAGCCCACCACCAGGGCGACCAGCATAGCTGTAAGACTCAATGTACGTCCGCTCGGTCCTTCAGGCCACTTCTTAGATCCTACAACACACACCAGGAAACACAGATAATAATAGTTAGATCGTTACACAATCTTTTCTTCGATGATAACTACGCCTACGTTTGTGTACACAGTATAACCTAAAACAAAATTATAGTGTGGTAAGTTTCTTTCCAATACGTGTTAAAGAACATAATTAGTTGTTTACATAATTTTTTTTTCAGTTCACTATTTCGTGAAATCTTGCGTTATATACATTTTCATAGCAGTTTTTAAACATAACATTATATACATCAAGAGGTGTATGTGCTTTAATGCACATGTACTGAGAGTCTTAGTTCCTAATTTAGGGATTAGCTTTCGCTTGTCTTAAGATGAACAGGATATTTAAGCCATAATGGCTTATTGTGTGGTCGATCGGCTTAAACACAATTAACCATCCTTGTAAAACAGACAAGGATTTAAACACCGAGTATACATGTATCTCTCCGTGAATACAAGTTGAGCGTAAACCCAATTTTAGGGTTTACAGTATTCTTGATAGATGGTGAAGTAGTTATAACCTTTAAAATCAAGATAACAGCAGCAATATGAAAAATATCACAATATTACACTTAATGAAGCATAATCTTATCTGATTTAACGCTTAGTTATAATAATAATTTTTTTTTTCTATGTTAGACATATTTCTTCAAATCTTTCAATTTGTGAGTAATATTTTTTAGTATGAAAAGTCATCTATACTGTTTTATTGGAAAAATATTTTTTTCATAAAATCTTGTTTCAAAGATACGTTTCACATGACTTTATGTCAGAAGGACATATTTTATAAAACTTGAAACTGACGCGATTTAACGAAATGTGTGTGTGTACTCACCTAGTTGTGGTTGCAGGGGTCGAATCATAGTTCCTGGCCCCGCCTCTTCACATCCATGTGATTCATCTGAGTCTTCAACTTCCAACTGTGACCCCTTGTTGCTGTGTCCCATCTCTGGAACATTTTGTCTCTCTCCACCTTGTCAATTCCTCTCAGTATTTTATATGTCGTTATCATGTCTCCCCTATCTCTCCTGTCCTCCAGTGTCGTCAGGTCGATTTCCCTTAACATCTCCTCGTAGGACATACCCCTTAGCTCCTGGACTAGTCTTGTTGCAAACCTTTGCACTTTCTCTAGTTTCTTTATGTGCTTGGCTAGGTGTGTGTTCCAAACTGGTGCTGCATACTCCAGTATGGGCCTAACGAACACAGTGTACAGGGTTCTGATCGATTTCTTATTAAGATGTCGAAATGCTGTTCTTAGGTTTGCTAGGCACCCGTATGCTGCAGCAATTATTTGGTTGATGTGCGCCTCAGGAGATGTGCCTGGTGTTATACTCACTCCAAGACTTTTTTCCTTGAGTGAGGTTTGTAGTCTCTGGCCCCCTAGACTGTACTCCGTCTGCGGTCTTCTTTGCCCTTCCCCAATCTTCATGACTTTGCACTTGGTGGGGTTGAACTCCAGGAGCCTATTGCTGGACCATGCCTTCAGCCTGTCCAGATCCCTTTGTAGTTCTGCCTGGTCCTCGTCCGATTGAATTCTTCTCATCAACTTCACATCATCTGCAAACAGGGACACTTCGGAGGCTATTCCTTCCGTCATGTCGTTCACAAATACCAGAAACAGCACCGGTCCTAGGACTGACCCCTGTGGAACCCCACTCGTCACAGGCGCCCACTCTGACACCTCGCCACGTACCATGACTCGCTGCTGTCTTCCTGACAGGTATTCCCTGATCCATTGGAGTGCCTTCCCTGTTATCCCTGCTTGGTCCTCCAGCTTTTGCGCTAATCTCTTGTGTGGAACTGTGTCAAACGCCTTCTTACAGTTCAATAAAATGCAATCGACTCACCCCTCTCTCTCTTGTCTTATTGCTGTCACCCTGTCATAGAACTCCAGTAGGTTTGTGACACAGGATTTCCCGTCCCTGAAACCGTGTTGGCTGTCGTTAATAATCTCATATCTTTCTAGGTGTTCCACCACTCTTCTCCTGATAATCTTCTCCATGACTTTGCATACTATACATATCAGTGACACTGGTCTGTAGTTTAGTGGTTCATGTCTGTCTAATTTTTTAAAAATTGAGACTACATTTGCTGTCTTCCATACCTCAGGTAATCTCCCTGTTTCGATAGATGTGTTGAATATTGTTGTTAGGGGTACACATAGCGCCTCTGCTCCCTCTCTCAGGACCCATGGAGAGATGTGTGTGGTAAAAATTAATTACTAATCAATGTTTACACAAAAATGTGTAAGACTTACCTTGGTACAGAAATATTTTGAAGATGGAGGTGAGGTAGTAGACCTTCTTGTCTCTGCAATCACCTGCCGCCATTCCACCCGCCACCCAGTTCTCACAGAGCACCAGTCGGCCAAGTACCACGCCTGTAACTATCGCCACGCCCACCAGACACGCCCACACCTGCGCCACAGCTTATATATAAGTGTGTCTAGAGTCAGAAACAAATTTACGAAGAAGCAGAAATACATAGTATATGGAAATCATAGCTGCTTTGGTACTTGTCCACTGCTCTTCTGTGTGATTTTTTTTTATCAGAAGCTTGAACCATCGACCACAATAATAGCATCATGCCCTGACAACCTTTGGGATTCGATGATTCTGCCTCGTTACACCATTACCTTAAAACACTTCAAAGGAAACTTATCCCGCAATACAGATTAGAGCATAAGTTTCTAATGAAGTTACCAGCATTGAAGATCTGAAGCCAGTCAGAAGAGGCTTTCTCAACTTATCGCATGGAAACTGATATCCCGATTTCTTCACTAAAAGTCACAAATTGACCCCCTGTATAGATCAAAACCAATTCAAACCTTCCAATAAGTAAGATGCATCATCTTTGAAAATCTAAAGAAAGCCAGAAAAGGCATTCTCTAGGTATCGCTCTCCTTTTTAATCCTTTGGGGTTTAGTATAGTTTTGCTGTAAGATTATTAGTTATCGTACTGACATCAGTATCCCAAAATTTCACAAGCACTTAAAGTTTGAAGGGTTGAATCCAATCAGATAAGACATTCACAAATTATCGCGTGAAGACCAGTTTTTCAATTGTCTCAATTTCTTCAAAAAATTGAAAAATTGGCTTTTACACAGCCCAAATAGAGCTGACAAATTAAAACTTACACAACCTCAAATTTCTTCGAAGAGTCCGTTGATAACACAAAAAAACACTAGTTCTAAAAGTTTTAACCGACCGGATGATGCATTCTCCAGTATTTCATTGAAGTTAACTATTCCTTGTTTATTATAGTGTAAATCCAAAAGATACTTATCATCTTTTCATTATCCATTAAAGACTGAAGCCGTTCAGAAAGTCTTATTTAAGTTATTTCAGGGAAAATATATCATTTAAAAAATATAACTGACAAATTAACATCTACATAAACAACAATGCCAGTCTTCTAAGTACAAGTTTTGACAGTTTTAAGAGAATCAGAAGTGGCTTCCTTAAATTATAGTAAGCAAACTAAAATCAGGAATGAACTTCGTAGTAGTAACAATAGTAGTAGTAGTAACAGTAGTAGTAGTAGCGCAGGAGTTGTAGAGGTAGAAATGAGAAGGTAGTAGTAGTGGAAAAATAATGGCAGAGAGAGCTACTGGAGTGTACAAGACAGCTACTGGAGTGTACAAGACAGCTACTGGAGTGTACAAGACAGCTACTGGAGTGTACAAGAGCTACTATAGTGTATAAGACAGCTACTGGAGTGTACAAGACAGCTACTGGAGTGTACAAGACAGCTACTGGAGTGTACAAGACAGCTACTGGAGTGTACAAGACAGCTACTGGAGTGTACAAGACAGCTACTGGAGTGTACAAGACAGCTACTGGAGTGTACAAGAGCTACTGGAGTGTACAAGACAGCTACTGGAGTGTACAAGACAGCTGCTGGAGTGTACAAGACAGCTACTGGAGTGTACAAGAGCTACTGGAGTGTACAAGACAGCTACTGGAGTGTACAAGAGCTACTAGAGTGTATAAGACAGCTACTGGAGTGTACAAGACAGCTGCTGGAGTGTACAAGACAGCTACTGGAGTGTACAAGACAGCTACTGGAGTGTACAAGAGCTACTATAGTGTATAAGACAGCTACTGGAGTGTACAAGACAGCTGCTGGAGTGTACAAGACAGCTGCTGGAGTGTACAAGACAGCTACTAGAGTGTACAAGACAGCTACTGGAGTGTACAAGACAGCTACTGGAGTGTACAAGACAGCTACTGGAGTGTACAAGAGCTACTGGAGTGTATAAGACAGCTACTGGAGTGTACAAGACAGCTACTGGAGTGTACAAGACAGCTACTGGAGTGTACAAGACAGCTACTGGAGTGTATAAGACAGCTACTGGAGTGTACAAGAGCTACTGAAGTGTACAAGAGCTACTGGAGTGTACAAGAGCTACTGGAGTGTACAAGAGCTACTGGAGTGTACATGAGAGCTACTGGAGTGTACAAGAGCTACTGGAGTGTACAAGAGCTACTGGAGTGTACATGAGAGCTACTGGAGTGTACAAGACAGCTACTGGAGTGTACAGGAGCTACTGGAGTGTATATGAGAGCTACTGGAGTGTACAAGAGCTACTGGAGTGTACAAGAGTGTTACTGGAGTGTACAAGAGTGTTACTGGAGTGTACAAGAGTGTTACTGGAGTGTACAAGAGTTACTGGAGTGTACATGAGAGCTACTGGAGTGTACATGAGAGGTACTGGAGTGTACAAGACAGCTACTGGAGTGTACAAGAGTGTTACTGGAGTGTACAAGAGCTACTGGAGTGTACAAGAGCTACTGGAGTGTACAAGAGCTACTGGAGTGTACAAGAGCTACTGGAGTGTACAAGAGCTACTGGAGTGTACAAGAGTGCTACTGGAGTGTATAAGAGTATTACTGGAGTGTACAAGAGTGCTACTGGAGTGTACAAGAGCTACTGGAGTGTACAAGAGCTACTGGAGTGTACAAGAGCTACTGGAGTGTACAAGAGTATTACTGGAGTGTACAAGAGTGCTACTGGAGTGTACAAGAGTGCTACTTGTCCACGGGCGTAGACGAAGATCACCCTACTGGACAAAACCCTCAAAGGACAGAACTCACAAAGGCAGAAGACAGGAAAGACAATGAAAATACAGGAAGGGTAAAGAGATAATGAGAGGAGGAGGAGAAGAAGAAGGTCACGTCAAGTCACGAGCATTGGTGTATAAATATACCTAGTTGGATGAATCTTATTGTAACCAGTTTGCCCAGTGGCTTACGCGCTGGCCGTGAGTTCAATCCCATCCCGTACCGTGGTTTGTTTATAATCGTGTCATTACGATTTCGTGAGGCAGGACTAAGGTTCATATAAGGATTATTATGCTAAAAGGGAAGCTTCAACAAGATAGCGTCTGTGAAGGCTAGAAGAACGGTAGACAGATATTTTACCAGATAACAAGGTTCATAATAAACAAAATAAAACTACCCTCCCCTTCCTTGGATCAAACCTGATTATCTCCCATCCCCCAAATGCTGTATTACACCTTTTGGTTTAGCTCTTCATTATGAATACTATCTTATAATTAACGAGAAAAATTAGCATATCACGAGGTTATTAGATCCAGAGATCATCCTTAGTACAATTTGAAACAAGTCTTTCTGTCATTAAATTCATATTTATTTATCAAATAGTATGTTTTAATTATTATTTTTATTATTTTTGCTTTTGTTATTATTATTATTATTATTATTATTATTATTATTATTATTATTATTATAAATTTTACTGTTGCAATTATTATTATTATTATAAATTTTACTGTTGCAATTATTATTATTATTATTATTATTATTATTATTATTATTATTATTTACTTGCGACTTATAAACAATTACCAAAATATTTCTCTTAAGTCGAGTATTATGTGTCACTAATTTTATATACGAATTTTTGTCTTGATATTCTTCACAATACTCAAGGTTTAACGCACACCTGAAGAAATATAATTGTAGGTCACGAATAAGTGATCGCAGGTAACGAACAATTGAAAACAAGTCACGAACACGGGAATTTAGGTCACGAACAAGTAAATACAGGTCACGAACATGGGAATTTAGGTCACGAATAAGTAAATACAGATCACGAACAAGGGAATTTAGGTCACGAACGAGTAAATACAGATCACGAACAAGGGAATTTAGGTCACGAACGAGTAAATACAGATCACGAACAAGAGAATTTAGGTCACGAACAAGTGAATACAGTTTACGAACAAGTGAGCACAGGTCACGAACAGCGCAACGTAGATCACGAACAAGGGAACACAGGTCACGAACAAGGGAACACGAGTCACGAACAAGGGAACACAGGTCACGAACAAGGGAACACAGGTCACGAACAAGGGAACACAGGTCACGAACAAGTGAAGACAGCTTACAAGCAACTTAATGCAAGTTACAAACCAGTCAGCATATATATTACAAGCAAACACAAACAAAAATTAAGTAAACCCACATTACAAATTGACAAAATTGACAAGAAGGTTCAGCCCAGGTCATAAACTGAACATAAGTTCCACCCAGGTCATCAACTAAGCATAAGTTCAACCCAGGTCATAAACTGAGCATAGGTGTAAACAGAGGTCAAATGTAGATAAGCAGACTTTAAAAACTATTAATGCAAATAGAAATCTGAGCAAACACAGGTTCTAACAGGTCAAAGCAGGTCACAAACATGATCACTACTGGCAGCACTGAGGCCTCAATATAACTGGTAAGCAAATTTAACACCGGAAAAAAATAGGAAAAACGCAGAGCAAGCTTTTACAGTGACAACTTTTCCCTGCCAAGCTTGATAAAGCTCTACATTGAAAAATATTAGTACATTAAAAGCTTGCTTAGAACCTGTGGTTTTTATTCTTTACTCCCTGTGCTACGCTTCTACAAGCAAAATACATATTGATTAAAAAATGAAGGCATTACTACCATGTTCAATACACTTAAGATCAATGTCCATCACAAGGAAGTGTGCAAGATCAAATTACGAACACTTTCAAAAGAAACATACTATCGGAGAGAAGATATTGAGAATCAGGAAGTGTCTGACGAGTAGCGCCGGCGCCCTGCACAAGATGACAACACCGTCCAGCCCGTAAGGTTCCCCGAATTCCACCACCTCAGCTCTTTCAGGGCTGGGACTGAAGTCCAGTGGACCCACGTCTGCCTCCTGCTGAGACAACGACAGGTCATAACTGTCTGACCATGTGACACACTCTAGATTTGCACACGTACAGACACACACATACACACGGGGTCAGGAGCTATGACTCGACTCCTGCAAACACAACTAGGTGAGTACACACACACACTAAACAAGCCAAGTGTCTATTTGACAAGAGACTTTGACAGATGATAACTACATGCACAAACACACAATCTGGAGAGTACAGTAGTGGAGGCAGGATCCATACTTAGCTTTAAGATGAGGTACGATAAGGCTCTTGGAGCAGGGAGAGAGTGGACCTAGTAGCGACTAGCGAAGAGGCGGGTCCAGGAACTAAGACTCACCTATTTGTATGCAACGACAAATAGGTGAGTACACACACACACAACAGGCCTAGTGTCTAATCGACATGTGCCTAGAACAAAATGGTAACTAACACAAACATCTGTAAAAATTACTGACGTAATAACGAATTAGCAACATTTATCTAGTAAAATATTATCTAAATTCCTTCTACCACTCGGTTGAGCAGTGGTTTACCTCACAAAACTGTCGCACAATCATTTTCTTAATATACAGTAAATGAACAGTTACTGATCATTAAGTGATGCTCACTAAGTGACAATCGCTCATGATCGTCTTAAGTTGTCATTATATTACGTGATAATCCAATTATGTGTTTATAATCATGAGTGTGCAATAATATCATATGGCATGAGGAATACACTATTATTCCACAATCTTGGAGAGGAAATTTTAGATGAGGTATCGGTCCGTCCTGCACTAGTGTTACGTCACGAATAAGAAAGAAAACAGGTGACCTGGAGTTTACCTGGAGAGAGTTCCGGGGGTCAATGCCCCCGCTGCCCGGTCTGTGACCAGGCCTCATGGTGAATCAGAGCCTGATCAACCAGGTTGTTACTGCTGGCCGCACGCAGTGAGACGTGCAAACCACAACCCGGTTGGTCAGCTACTGACTTTAGGTGCCTGTCCAGTGCCTGCTTGAAGGCAGCCAGGGGTCTATTGGTAAACCCCCTTATGTACGCTGGGAGGCAGTTGAACAGTCTTGGGCCCCTGACACTTATTGTGTTGTCTCTCAACGTGCTAGTGGCACCCCTGCTTTTCATTGGGGGGATGTTGCATCGTCTGCCGAGTCTTTTACTTTCGTAGGGAGTGACTTTCGTGTGCAAGTTTGGTACTAATCCCTCTAGGATTTTCCAAGTGTATATAATAATGTATCTCTCCCGCCTGCGTTCTAGGGAGTACAGGTTTAGGAACTTCAAGCGTTCCCAGTAATTGAGGTGGTTTATTGCAGTTATGCGTGCCGTGAAGGTTCTCTGCACATTTTCTAGTTCAGCAATTTCACCTGCCTTGAAAGGTGCAGTTAGTGTGCAGCAATATTCCAGCCTTGATAGAACAAGCGACCTGAAAAGTGATATCATGGGCTTGGCATCCTGTCATTTTTCTAGCAGATGCGGTTGCTACAGTGTTATTGTCCTTGAAGGTGAGATCCTCTGACATGATCACTCCTAGGTCTTTGACATTAGTTTTTCGCTCTATTGTGTTGTTGGAATTTGTTTCATACTCCGATGAAATTTTAATTTCCTCACGTTTTCCATATCGGAGTAATTGAAATTTATCAAGCTAATGTGAATTTATAAAACGTGTATCGAAGACTAAAGCATTTCACATTGTACTAATTTCTTTATGAATATTCAATTAACTCACCAATTTTTTGTATTTAACTCTTTAAATGCCTACTTTTAATACATTTATGCCAGTTTTTAAGAAGGATACACAGGAATGCTTGAAAAATTGTGATATGTGAAAAACAAACCTGTCTCGAGAGAACGCCGATCATGCCATTCCAGGAACCGTTAAGCATGGCGGAGCCGAAACCATCGATGGGGAGGACAACGTTGGTAAAGTTGAGTTTGTCCTGAACGATCCGAAGGAGGTCCACGGCGTAGCCCCAAGCGTCTTCCAGGCGCCTCACGTTCTCCTCGTACTCAAACACACTGGGTTTCTTTAACCACAATATCGATATTATCCAAACACGCTGCGTTTCTTTAAGTTGGTTATTCTAGAGTACACCGTATTTCTTCAATCGCAAGTTACATTTTAATCAAACTCACTGAATTACCTAAATCACGAGTTGGATATTACTCAAACTCTGTATTTCTTCAGTCACAAGTTGGGTACTACTCAAACACTCTAGGTTACCTAAATCATAAGTTGGGTATTATTCAAACACTCTAGATAACCTAATTCACAAGTTGAGTGCAGTTAAAAAATTAAAATTTACCAAGAATATTGGGCTGGAACTAAATTCATCGTTATACAATGGAAAGCTGTGTCACCTGACTTAACTGAGAACTTACAATGAACCTCACACATAGTGAGTTTCGGCAATCTGTTTTACTGTGGTTGTAGTGACAGAAATTCCTAAGGACAAAGTGTCAAGAGGCAGCGGTCAGGTTTGGAGATTGAGGAAGAGAGAGTAATATTAACAAATACGGAAAAAACCCGCGATAAGACTTGTTTGTATTGTATAATTCGGCATTTCAGAGCAGCCTGAGGTGATAAAATTAGTGAACGCATCACCGCCATCTTGTATGTGACATACCGTGCTTCCTTGAGATTTCCCTGGCCGAGTAATTATTTTTAGATTTCCCTTTGGTGACAGTCGCTTTTAGGGAAAGCCTCTTCGGTGCACATGAAGTTGCACAGTGCGGATGCTTCAGAAAACAATAACAACGGTGTTCCTTAGGTAGTACAGGCAGTTCATTATTGCTATTATCTAATATTATATTTCTACGCGAATTTAAATTACTTTTAACTACATTTTTTAATGGCATTGAGTTAATTATTTAAATTAATAATGACTGCAATTATTAAATTTCTTTAATGACAAAGAGAGTGATATTACCCTAGTGACGGTGAACCTAACGAGTCTCCGGTGAAGGTTGAAGGGAAGACCTGGCCATAGTGGTCTCCACACTTTGAAACTCTCCTGGGTCCAAGAGGCTGATTTCTTCAGCCTCCACGACCCGTCTCCCAGCGCCTCAACGCTTCCTAGCATCACCCTGCTGGGAAAACACCTCAAGTTACTTAGAACTATCATGCATTAAATAACTCAAACAACAAGGACGCAATATTAATTTTGAATAACTAAAAGTCATAACAATAAACACTATATTTATAAATAAACAAGGAAGAGTTTCCTTCACACAAATAAGCAAAATATAAATACTCGCCGAGGAATAATTGGCTTTTTTTCAGTGTTTGTTGACTCGTTAATTGTTGAATCATTACGATCACTCAAGGTTGTGAGTAGATGTGGATCAGCCAGCAAGATTCCCCTCATACCCTCCAGTAAGACGTCCGACATGATGTTAAGAGCGTAAGTGAAGGCTGCTGACTGACCTACAGGGATCGTTCCCAGTGAGGGTTGTATCAGTGGCATGACACTCATCTGTTGTGTGAGAGGCCGACGTGCGAACGTTCCCAAGCAACTTCTGTTAGAAGTGAGAGGAAGTGTGGCACTGCTCTGGCTACTGATGGTGGGCGAGTCTGGAGCTGAGTGAGAGATCCTCTTCAGCACCCAGATCCAGCGGGTTTTCTTTAAGTATAAAAAAAATTAAAGAGGCATATAAAATAAAAACAAATTATTATTATATGTGCCAAAAAGCAGTGTGGGATCATGCATCAGGAAGAAAGGTTTCAGTGTTTGGAATCATCTTAAGAATCTTTGATGTAGTGAGATTTGGTTTTTAAATGGGATGAATAAACCATACCACGGGTGGGGTTCGAACCCGCGGTCACAGAGTCTCAAAACTCCAGACCGTCGCGTTAAGCCACTGGATGAATCTTATTGAAGCTAGCTGGCCCAGTGGCTTACGCGACGGTCTGGAGTTTTGAGACTCTGGGATGAATATCTATAGTCCGTCAGTAAGACGCCAAAAATTTGACCATCGACACCATCAAGAGTGACGAATGCTCATATAAAGTTTGGTTGTAAATGGTATGGTGATACAAACCGTGGAATAGGATACTTGTTTACAGTTGAGCACATTTATAAAAGGAAACGTTTCGCCAAAAGTGGCTTCGTCAGTCCTTATACAGAGTAATCCAACCCTCTCTCACATATAAGAATGGAGGATCACTGCAGCAGGCCTACTGGTCCATGCAAGGCAGGTCCTTATCCCTTTCTCACCTCACGAATGGAGGAACACTGCAGAAGGCCTACTGGTCCATGCAAGGCACTGATGAAGCCACTCGTGGAGAAGCGTTTGCTTTAATGAATGTTCTGAACTGTACACAAGTGTCCTCTTTTTCATAATGAGTTTTCATTAACTCTGTGTCACTAGATTAAAACAAAATATATGTGTAGTAACATGGTGTAGCTCTTTGTATTTTCTAGTTTGTGTTTCGATGCAGCAATATTTTCTTCCAGCGTCATATTTTTTTGGTATAATGTGGCACCTTTGCTTTCAAATGTCCGTAAAGTGTTTATAAAAAATCAGGAATGTTTCATCATAGTGTACCTTCCAAAAAAATCTACAAAAAAATAGAAAAAAAAATACTTATGAAATATTTAATATTCAAGATCATTCGATAAAATTGTCAGGAATAAACAGCCTGTTGCACTAATGTCTAACTCTGCATGTTGTCGGTATTGTCTACCATTTATGTACAACTTGTTAGACACTGCAACATCATGGAATCTTGATACAGAGGACATCAACACAATTTTATTTCTTACTTCTGGCCCATTTCTTGGGTATGACCTACTTCCACTGAAGATACCCTCCTGTCAGTGACAATACCTTCGTCTGCTCCACGTCCTACACCTGTCGCCAGTATGTAAGCGCCGAGCTCCATGACTGTGCTTCAGTTCCTTCAAGACTACGGTGCTGTTCACCACTTTTCCACTCGTTATTTTCTCAAGTTTCTCAATAGAAAATTCATTGTAGACATCTAACACAATATAAATACTACGTCTATTAGCACCTGTTTTTTCAAGGCCATAGACAGAACTGTCACGGCGATGCCACTGATGCTCATCTGGTCAACACGAATTTTGTGAATTAGACTCGTGCTGTCAAATATCACCGTAGCACACGTCACTATGAATACTGTGTAACCACCTGTCCCCTATCTGGTATGCTTGAAGACTATCCTAGACTAGGCATGTTGCAGCTACCAGGGCTACTGAAGTACGATTGCCTGTGAACCATTAAATGGGCTGACCAAACATTTAAGATTGATTACTGATAATGTAGTTTCTTGGTTCATTTCTACCCTTGATGCTGAGCATCTGAGTGCATCTGGGTTACTGTATATGTATTTATTATTTCTCTTTGCTGCCAAAGGAAAGCACCTCCAAGTTCTGATTTTATGTACTAACTCTGCTATGCTCTTGATTTAAGGCTAAACCCTAATGTTCCTCTGGAGTTTGTGTCTTTATTGATAGTATCTCGTATGATTTGGTCAACCTGAACAGAGAAGCAGCATCCTAGAGGATGCTCGGATATCAGTGACATCATTTCAGCAAAGCAGACAGGTAGACTGGCGTAGTCTTGTTATACACAAAGTACAATGACATCATTGTCAGCATTACGCACAGATTCGGATACTAGTTCCATTATCGATTAGCATATAACAAAGCCAGTGCTGCTGCTTCAACCACATCAAGATAAATCATCCAGAAAGTTGACATATCGCCATTCGAATGACTGAAAAAAATCGAGTTCTCTCTTAAATCTGTTCTAGTTGGAACTGACTCAGGTTTTCTGTAAATAAACAAACATGTGAAAGAAATTCAATAATGAGAGTCATCTTGTCGGTACACAGTGGCAAATACCGACAAGTGAGGACAAAGACACTTGTAGTAGAGGCTCCTTTTAATACAACGTTTCTCCCAAGGCTGAGCTTTATCAAGTACACAGAAATAAACAAATACACCGCGTTATAAGGCAACTTGTCGCTCATACCCACACATACATTATGGCTTCATAACTGCACCTGGATAATTAAATATTGAAGAAAGGCCACTTAAGCGTAGTATAATTTGTAGATACTGTGCTTAATGTTTCCAGCGAATCTGTACCACCTGGCACAGAGCTGGAGTCACAACGACAACAATTTCTGAAAACTTGAGCGTCTCTCTGATGTGCTCTGAGTAGTTGAAAATATCTGCCTCCATAGCTCAGTGGCTAGAGCGCTGGTCTAGTAAACCAGAGGCCGGGAGTTCGATCCTCCCTGGAGGCACGCAATTGTTTATGGTAATTTTGAATGTCCCGTGGCATGGTACGCAACGCACTCGCCTCACACTCACCTCTGTATAACACAGACGGAACATCAGTTTAACAGAGCAAGGACCTTAGTTTAACAGAGCAAGGACCTCAGTTTAACAGAGCAAGGACCTTAGTTTAACAGAGCAAGGACCTTAGTTTAACAGAGCAAGGACCTTAGTTTAACAGAGCAAGGACCTTAGTTTAACAGAGCAAGGACCTTAGTTTAACAGAGCAAGGACCTTAGTTTAACAGAGCAAGGACCTTAGTTTAACAGAGCAAGGACCTTAGTTTAACAGAGCAAGATCCTCAGTTTATCAGACCAAGGACCTCAGTTTATCAGACCAAGGACCTCAGTTTATCAGACCAAGGACCTCAGTTTATCAGACCAAGGACCTCAGTTTATCAGACCAAGGACCTCAGTTTATCAGACCAAGGACCTCAGTTTATCAGACCAAGGACCTCAGTTTATCAGACCAAGGACCTCAGTTTAATAGAGCAAGGATCTCAGTTTATCAGAACAAGAATCAGTGTTTAACAGAGCAAGAACCTCAGTGTTTAGCGCTTTCCTCCTAAAAGATGAAAAATAATCTTACCATTGCATTGATTATTCCAGAGGTGTACAATGTTTTCACCTACGAAAAAGAAAAATAAATTATATTAGTTGTCAAAACTGTAAGAATTTAAAAAAAAAAATTATAACTTTAACATTCAGTCACATAACTGTAAATCTGTCAGTATGTTTTCAACACAGTAAGTCACCAAAGGTTAATCTACGTAACATACAGACAGTAAAGGGAAAAGTGCTATAGTGGATTAGGGAATGGAAGAAAATAGCCAGAAAGTGACAGAAGGAAGAGGTGTCAGACTTGGAGGGGTAAGAGGAAAGAATATATGAGAAGTGGGAGGAAATAAGGCACAGAGGAGAGCACACGAGACGGAGAAAGGAATAGAGTATGAGATAGGAGAGAGAAAATGAGAATTATAAGTCAGAGAGTTAGACAGCATTACCTTGGTCATAGTGTTGGAGGCCCAGAGAAGGTCACCCACCAAGATGTGTTGTGATGCTTCGAGATAAGAGAAGGTGCACAGGAGTCTCCACCACTCCTGCTCCTCCAAAACCCTCACTCCAACACCTGCCTCCCACAGCCTCTTCACCAGGCATCGCTCTGAGAAACAAAACAACTTTTCAAAGCCTTTCTTCAGACTGTCTTCCTATTCATAACTTCAGTTAATGTAGTGTCACTGAGAGGTGATAAATCGGAATGAAATACGATTGTTAGTTTAATCTGTATTAGGTTTGAAGACCGTCAACTTCCAGGGGTCATTAAGACTCCATTTTACCGGTATACCAGCAGTCAAGTATTTTAATAAGTAAAATAGGATTTTAATTAATCTATAAACACAGCTGCTTTCAGTACATATACATCGAGGGGGAAATACTATACACTCCTCAAAATACAATGGGCTACGTTCCCTTTGTTTACAGAATAACATAATGTATCACTTTGCTCTTGTTTCTATATTTGTGGTCATATGTTTAGTGCCTTAACCTGTTAAACTTTGTGACTTACCCCAGGCTGGTCTTCCCTTGCTCTCTTGACAACGATATTAATACGTTCTCATGGCTCCCGATGGTCGAGTGCTTGCCATGTGGCTTATTATTATTATTATATATATATATCTCGTTCCGAATAGGTAAAACTTGCGATTTTAGCTTAAATAGCAACGGTCTTCTTGCCGAATAAGGCAAGCGAAAATTTGTGTATGCAATAACTTCGCAAAAATCATTCTAAACCTAGCGAAAAAAAATATATTTCATTATGTTTGTTTATTATTAAATTATTGCAAACTTATCTAAAATATATTTAGTTGGATTAGGCTAAATTAAATTGCGCTTGTTATAATAAGGTCAGGTAAGTTTTCATTAACATAAATGAAAATATATATCTTTAAACGTTTAAAGATATATATATATATATATATATATATATATATATATATATATATATATATATATATATATATATATATATATATATATATATATATATTTCAACACGTTGGCCGTCTCCCACCAAGGCAGGGTGACCCAAAAGAAAGAAAATCCCCAAAAAGAAAATACTTTAATCATCATTCAGCACTTTCACCTCACTCATACATAATCACTGTCTTTGCAGAGGCGCTCAGATACGACAGATTAGAAGTCCCTCCAAAACTGCCAATATCCCAAACTCCTCATTTAAAGTGCAGGCATTGTACTTCCCATTTCCAGGACTCAAGTCCGGCTAAATGGTTTCCCTGAATCCCTTCACAAAATATTACCCTGCTCACACTCCAACAGCTCGTCAGGTCTCAAAAACCATTCGTCTCCATTCACTCCTATCTAACACGCTCACACATGCTTGCAGGAAGTCCAAGCCCCTCGCCCACAAAACCTCCTTTACCCCGGCCCTCCAACCTTTTCGAGGACGATCCCTACCCCGCCTTCCTTCCCCTACAGATTTATACGCTCTCCAAGTCATTCTACTTTTATCCATTCTCTCTAAATGACCAAACCACCTCAACAACCCCTCTTCAGCCCTCTGACTAATACTTTTAGTAACTCAACACCTCCTCCTAATTTCCACACTCCGAATTCTCTGCATAATATTTACACCACACATTGCCCTTAGACAGGACATCTCCACTGCCTCCAGCCGCCTCCTAGCTGCAGCATTTGCAACTCAAGCTTCACATCCATATAAGAGTGTTGGTAAAACTATACTCTAGTACATTCCCTTCTTTGCCTCCATGGATAACGTTTTTTGTCTCCACAGATACCTCAACGCACCACTCACCTTTTTTCCTTCATCAATTCTATGGTTAACCTCATCCTTCATAAACCTATCCCCCGACACATCAATTCCCAAATATCTGAAAACATTTACTTCTTCCATAATCCCTCCAGTGTGATATCCAATTTTTCTTTATCTAAATAATTTGATACCCTCATCACCTTACTCTTATCTTTGTTCACTTTCAACTTTCTACCTTTACACACCCTCCCAAACTCGTCCACTAACCTTTGCAAATTTGCTTTAGAATCTCCCATAAGCACAGTATCATCAGCAAAATGTAACTGTGTCAACTCCCATTTTGTACTTGATTCCATATAATTTAATCCCACCCCTTTCCCCAACACCCTAGCATTTACTTCTTTTACAACCCCATCTACAAATATATTAAACAACCATGGTGACATTACACATCCCTGTCTAAGACCTACTTTTACTGGGAAGTAATCTCCCTCTCCCCTACACACCCTAACCTGAGCCTCACTATCCTCATAAAAACTCTTTACAGCATTTAGTAACTTACTACCTATTCCATACACTTGCAACATCTGCCACATTGCTCCCCTATCACACTATCATATGCCTTTTCTAAATTCATAAAGGCATATATATATATATATATATATATATATATATATATATATATATATATATATATATATATATATATAACTTGCATATCTGGCTAAATATAGGTATGTATAATTATATATATTTTTGTTTGTATGAGTTTGTGTATAGGTCTTTGTTTTTAGGTGTTCTGTTCCTGTAACTGCTTATATTTGCCAAGAAGTCCTTACCAAGTTGATCGTGCTCACCATCTTCCTGTGAGTGTTCGTCTGGGTCTCTCTGTGAGACGAGGTGCAGGTGAGTGCTAGTGAAGGTGCTCACCACCTTCACTACAGCGGACACCAGTTGGGAAACCAAACTGCCACATGTGACTTCTGGAGCTTTCAACTTGAAGGACAAAATTTCTTGAAGGAATGCATCACGAGACCCTAAGGCCTCCTTAGGCCCTGAGGACATGAGAAACTGAGAAGAAAGGGAAGGCCATGACCATACTAGATGTGGCTGTGTTGCCTTACTCGACCATCCAGTATCTACGAAAAGAAAAAAAAACTTTAATCATATTAAATCAAATTTTTAATAAAACACTAGTGAGACATAAAAGTGATTTTCCATTTCATTCTAAATACTGTAAAACCCTTTCAAGGAAGTTACTTTTGATGCTGGTAAATGGCCTTTGGTTTAAAGAATTGGAGCTGCTTTTCCCTTTCTTAGATCAAACTGATTACCTCTCATCCTCCAAGTACTGTAAGATTCTTAGGAAAGGTTCAGTACTTCCTGAGAATATAATGTAAATGTATCAAAGCAAATATTCACGTTGTATCTAACAAACAAGAGAGAGAATTGTTAAAATTATACCTGTTAGATACTGTAGAGAGATTCTTGAAGGATTCTTTCAGATCTGAGGTGAAAAACTTCATATTCTCAAGTTACAATACAGTCTTGGTCCACACCACACTAGTAATGGTCGTTAAGGCCTTACAAGACCTGTTCATCAAGGCTGTACCAGACCTGTTCGTCTAGACTATACCAGACTTATTCTTCAAGGCCATACCAGACCTGGTTCGCAAGATAGTACCAGATGTAATCATCAAGACCATACTTGACCTGTTCGTCAAGACCGTACTAGACCTAGTCACCAAAACCATACCAGATCTGGTCATCAAAGCAGTACCAGACCTGGCCATCAAGACCATACCATATCTGGTCGCCAAAACTGTACAACACAAATAGCTGTGGCAAACAGATGAGTGACTGCACCATCGCAAGTATACAGTGGGCTTGCAAGTGGTCACTGATACTCGAGTAATAACAATCGTCTGTTTACAGTGTGGAGGAAAGGTCAATATAACTTGAAGGAAGAACCTAAAAGAGCAATAGCAACTTAAGTCCACTGCAACTTATCAGCCCTCGACATGAAATCATCTTTATTGCCCAAAATCATCATTGAATAGCTGTTATGGAAGAATATTTAAAAAGAAAAGACATGAAAACATATAAATCATTAAATTAAAAAATACTTTCCTCAGAAACAGAATGTGAAATAAGATAATGTTAGTAATATTATAGGTTTTACAGGAGGCGGTTTGCACAACAATGTAACTCCCGTAAAGAAGTACAGAGTAATAAATATGTCCTTAGAAAATAAAAGTCTTTGTAAAGCATTACATATACACCTTCAACCATCCCTACGATGGAATCACTCAGTAACATCCAAGACTTTACTGAGTTCCTGCTATGTAAGGACTCAGGAGGAAATGAAAGGTAAGTCGTAGGATTCCCTACTGACACGTATAGAGTAAGACATACACTCACAACAAACACTTTTCACAGATATAGTGTTCAGGTGAACATACTGTATTAATAAAATGAGTGATATATCAAAAAAGTTAATAAGCTGATATTCAAATTCCAGAGTCATTTGGAATAAATTATTTCATTGGTTATAAGTAGATATGTCGATATCACCATTTAAATATCTATATAATCAATGAAAAGTGAACCTGTTCAAAGTAACTTACATGGTAAAATTCAAGCCTGGATATCCTAGGATTATTAAGATTCTGTAAGTGGCGTTCATATTTTTTATCCCGCTCCAGCCACCAGCTTAATAACAACAAGGTAAACAAGTCAACATTTTCTATAAGGAGCATAGACTCGAGTATTCAGGACAAATACATAGCTAGGAATGCCATATCAGTCTTACCATTGCACAATATTAATGATTAAGTAAGTTTATCCAGGTACAGGTACACAATTATCATACATAGCAGAATACGTGAAGATTATCCAGGATAACCCAAAGAAAAGTCATACAAAAGGGACTTACGGTCCTTGGAAATGAGAATTAGTTTATAAAATATAATTGCTAACAACGTCTTGAAAAAGAGTCTTTCCGGAAAAATTATTATTTCTGGAAAGAATTTTGTTATGTAGAAATGAACAAGGGAGTGTCAGCACAGCTGTCTGTCTCGCTGTCAAATAAACAGTTTTCTCCTATTTATTAATTCAAGGAGACTTACTTAAAAAAGATAATAGGTTGAACATAATTGTGAAATGGATATTACGTGGCTGCTACACCGACATAAGAGTCTCTATGGAGTGAAAATTTAAGCTAAGGTACACAGCATAGAGTTTAATAGTCCACTCTTAACCCCTGTGGTTTAGCGCTTCTATTTGATTATAATAATAATAATAGTCCACTCTGGTTATCAGTTAGACAGTCGTCTACCCATCACACTCCAGAGACAAATATGAAAAATTAAACACTTTTTTTCATTGGTAAGCTGTTGAACCCTATCACTGGCTCCTGGATTTACAAGTTTCTGAATTTTCTGATTCCATAATTTAATGGATTTAATAGTTTCTGGATTAACTCATTTATTAGTTCCAGGATTTTTATTTACTAGTTACTGGATTTTCTGATTAACTAGTTACTGAAATTTCTGATTAACTAGTTACTGGATTTTCTGATTAACTAGTTACTGGATTTTCTGATTAATTAGTTACTGAATTTTCTCATTAACTAGTTACTGGATTTTCTGATTAACTAGTTACTGGATTTTTTGATTAACTAGTTACTGGATTTTCTGATTAACTAGTTACTGGATTTTCTGTGCCAATCGACAAGTGCCTTTGACTGACAACTAGTAACTGATACTACTACTACAACTACTACTACTACTACTACTACTACACACACACACACACACACACACACAGACAACGTATCACTCGCAAACTCCACATACACACTCATACACCATAACACAATTTCACCACTACTATTCACACATACATACACACACAAACATACACACACACACACATACATACAGAGTACCGGAGGGTGTATCTCGACCGCGACAGAACACGGGAAGAAAGACAGAAACTGAAAGAGAGGGTACAGAGACAAAAGGAGGAAAGAGAGATGGACAGGAGAACCCAGACTCAGGAGGAAGCTCTAACACAACCACCTTCAGATGTTCCCCAACCTGGACAACCCCAATGCAACCAAACAACCTAACCCAAAACACACATGCCATACCCAATGATTCCACCCACCTCATTACAAACTCCACCTTCACACCAACCACCCATAGTTCCCCATCAGATCTCCCACTTTCCCAACCCCAACATACCCCCCAGACTACGGTTTTAGAAAAGAAGTTAAAGGTTTGGTATACAAATGCAGATGGTATAACAAATAAATGTGAGGAGTGGCATGAAAGAATAAAGGAGACATCCCCAGACATAATAGCACTCACAGAAACGAAACTCACCAGGATGATAACAGATGCAATCTTTCCACCCGGATATCAAATCCTCAGGAAAGATAGAGGGAGCAGAGGGGAGGAGGAGTTGCACTGCTCATTAAGAACAGGTGGGGATTTGAGGAAGTGGAAGGAATGGATGGAATGGGTGAAAGGGACTACATAGTAGGAACAATTCAGTCTGAGGGCCATAAGGTGGTAATTGCTGTAATGTACAACCCGCCACAGAACTGCAGGAGGCCAAGAGAAGAATACGACGAGAGCAACAGAGCAATGGTAGACACACTAGCCGAGGTAGCCAGAAGAGCCCACATGGGGAGAGCAAAGTTACTAGTTATGGGTGATTTCAATCACAAAGAGATTGATTGGGAAAACCTAGAGCCCCATGGGGGTCCTGAATCATGGAGAGCCAAGATGATGGATGTGGTACTGGAAAACCTCATGCATCAACATGTTAGAGACACTACCAGAGAGAGAGGTGGGGATGATCCAGCAAGACTGGACCTAGTATTCACCTTGAGTAGTTCGGACATCGAGGATATCACGTATGAAAGGCCCCTTGGAGCTAGTGATCATTTGGTTCTGTGTTTTGATTATATAGTTGAGCTACAAGTGGAGAGGGAGCAGGAATAGGAAGGAGAAACGAAACTACAAAAGGGGGACTACACAGGCATGAGGAACTTCCTACAAGACGTTCAGTGGGAGAGAGAATTGGCAGGAAAACCAGTAAAAGAAATGATGGAATATGTGACAACCAAATGCAAAGAGGCAGAGGAGAGGTTTGTCCCCAAGGGAAACAGAAGTAATGGGAAGACCAGAACGAGTCCTTGGTTCACCCAGAGGTGTAGGGAGGCAAAAAGTAAGTGTAATAGAGAATGGAAAAAGTACAGAAGACAAAGGACCCAGGAAAATAAAGAGATTAGCCGAAGAGCCAGAAACGAATATGCACAGGTAAGAAGGGAGGCTCAGCGACAATATGAAAATGATATAGCATCAAAAGTCAAGTCTGACCCGAAGCTGCTGTATAGCCACATCAGGAGGAAAACAACAGTCAAGGACCAGGTAATCAGGCTGAGAAAGGAAGGTGGGAGTTCACAATAAACGACCAAGAGGTATGTGAGGAGCTCAACATGAGATTTAAAGAAGTATTTACACAGGAGACAGGAAGGACTCCAGGAATTCAGAATAGGGAGGTATACCAACAAGTGCTGGATGAAATACACACAACCGAGGAGGAGGTGAAGAAGCTGCTATGTGAACTCGATACCTCAAAAGCGGTGGGACCGGACAACATTTCTCCGTGGGTCCTTAGAGAGGGAGCAGAGATGTTGTGTGTGCCACTAACACAAATCTTCAACACATCCATTGAAACTGGGCAACTACCTGAGGCGTGGAAGATGGCAAATGTAGTCCCAATTTTTAAGAAAGGAGACAGACACGAGGCATTAAACTACAGACCTGTGTCACTGACGTGTATAGTATGCAAAGTCATGGAGAAGATCATCAGGAGGAGAATGGTGGAGCACCTAGAAAGACACAAGCTTATAAACGACAACCAGCACGGTTTCAGGGAAGGAAAATCCTGTGTCACAAACCTACTGGAGTTTTATGACAAGGTAACAGAAGTAAGACACGAGAGAGAGGGGTGGATAGACTGCATTTTTTGGACTGCAAGAAGGCGTTCGACACAGTTCCTCACAAGAGATTAATGCAAAAGCTAGAGGATCAGGCACACGTAACAGGAAAAGCACTGCAATGGATCAGAGAATATCTGACAGGGAGGCAACAACGAGTCATGGTACGTGACGAGATGTCAGAGTGGGCACCTGTGACGAGTGGAGTTCCACAAGGGTCAGTCCTAGGACCTGTACTGTTTTTGGTATATGTGAATGACATAACGGAAGGGATAGACTCAGAAGTGTCCCTGTTTGCAGATGATGTGAAGTTAATGAGAAGAATCAAATCAGTCGAGGATCAGGCAGGACTACAAAGAGACCTGGACAGGCTGCAAGCCTGGTCCAGTAACTGGCTCCTTGAATTTAACCCTGCCAAATGTAAAGTCATGAATATCGGGGAAGGGCAAAGAAGACCGCAGACAGAGTATAGTCTAGGTGGCCAAAGACTGCAAACCTCACTCAAAGAAAAAGATCTTGGGGTGAGTATAATACCGAGCACATCTCCTGAGGCACACATCAATCAGATAACTGCTGCAGCATACGGGCGGCTGGCAAACCTAAGAATAGCGTTCCAATACCTCACTAAGGAATCATTCAAGACTCTGTATACCATATACGTCAGGCCCATACTGGAGTATGCAGCACCAGGTTGGAACCCACACCTGGTCAAGCACGTCAAGAAATTAGAGAAAGTGCAAAGGTTTGCAACAAGACTAGTCCCAGAGCTAAGGGGATTGTCCTACGAAGAAAGGTTAAGGGAAATCGGCCTGACGACACTAGAGGACAGGAGGGTTAGGGAGACATGATAACGACATAAAAATACTGCGAGGAATAGATAAGGTGGACAGAGACAAGATGTTCCAGAGAGGGGACACAGAAACAAGGGGTCACAATTGGAAGTTGAAGACTCCTATGAGTCAAAGGGATGTTAGGAAGTATTTCTTCAGTCATAGAGTTGTCAGGAAGTGGAATAGCTTAGAAAGCGACATAGTGGAGGCAGGAACCATACATAGTTTTAAGACTAGGTTTGATAAAGCTCATGGAGCAGGGAGAGAGAGGACCTAGTAGCAATCAGTGAAGAGGCGGGGCCAGGAGCTATGACTCGACCCCTGCAACCACAAATAGGTGAGAAAATAGAACACA
This sequence comes from Cherax destructor, assembly GCA_009830355.1. NCBI lineage: Eukaryota > Metazoa > Arthropoda > Malacostraca > Decapoda > Parastacidae > Cherax > Cherax destructor. The sequence goes on from WNWK01003666.1 coordinate 157,178, forward strand.
CACATTAACTGGTAGGTCAGGTGTGTCAGGTCAGGCCAGGTAGAAGCACTGCAGACAACGTGTCACTCGCAAACTCCACATACACACCATACACCATAACACAATTTCACCACTACATTCACACATACATACACACACAAACATACATACACACACACACATCATACACACAACAAACTAACATCACACACAAAAAAAAACAAAACTAACTACACACACACACACACAAACTAACACACACACACACACATAACATCACACAAAACTAACACACACACACACACTACACACACCCCTCCCCCACCCACCCCGCCCCCCAACTCTTCCCCCTCTCCCTCCACCCACCTCCCCTCTCATCCCCTCCCCTCTCCTACTCCTCCTCTCTACCCACCTCCTCCCCTCTCCCTCTCCCATTCTCTCTCCACCTCTGCTTCTCCCTCCTTCACTCTCTCCTCATAATCCCCCTCTTTCCCCTCCCCACCTCTCTTCCATTTCCCCACTGTCTTCAGTTTCTCCTCTCCCTCCCTCCACCCCCACACAAACACTCAGGCAATCACACCACAAAACAACCACACAGAAATACATAGTTTTCACTCTGTGGCATCTTAAAAATAAAAAATAAAAAATGGGGTCCCAGAGAGCAGGACGGAAAACTAGGGGACTGGAGGATGAGTCTGCAAAGGAAGATTGGGCAGCAGAGCTCATGAAAAGGGAACATGAGTGGGGAAGGAAGCTAGAGGAGCTTAGCATGAAAATGGAGGAGAGGATAGCTGCAGAAAGCAAGATAATGGAGGAGAGGATAGCTGCAGAAAGCAGGAAGTGGGAGAAAGCAAGTCACAACAGCAGAGGCTAAGATACAGAGATTAGAAGAAGAACTGAAAAATTTGAAACAGCCTAAGAACTAAAAAGCAATGTGGACATGGTATCAGAAACTGCTACCTCAGTCACAAAGAAGAGGACTGTAGAGAACGGAGTGAAACTGTATGCAGAGGCTATATCAGACCATCGTGGAGCCCGAGAGAAAGAGAGGATCACATCAGGAACAATCGAGGGAGTGTAGTAAAAGGGAGAGCTAAGCTATAGTAGAAGCCCTAACAGACCACAGCAGTGCACAGGGAAAGTTAAGAAGGGAAAGCGACAGGCCACTGGGCCAAGGGATAACAGACAGTGAAGAGATTGAAGAAAGGAAAGCTGCAATGGAGGCAACTAAATCGAATCAGGGGTTACATAGGGATAGGCAGTGGGAGAATGAAAGAGAGAGATCAGTCTTTGTTTATGGGCTCCAGGAAGCTGAAGGGAAAACTTACGAAGCAAGAAGACAAGGGGAGAAAATGCGATTGAAAACATCATGAAAGCAATAGGAGAAGATGACATGACCCAGCTGGCAAATTTTCTGAGAATAGCCTGGGTTTGCAAGAGGAAGAATCCGGCCAGTCAAAGTAATTTTCAAAGCAGAATTGACTCGAAACAGGATCCTGCAGGAGAAAGCAAGACTAAGGGATATGTCAGAGTACCGGAGGGTGTATCTCGACCGCGACAGAACACGGGAAGAAAGACAGAAACTGAAAGAGAGGGTACAGAGACAAAAGGAGGAAAGAGAGATGGACAGGAGAACCCAGACTCAGGAGGAAGCTCTAATACAACCACCTTCAGATGTTCCCCAACCTGGACAACCCCAATGCAACCAAACAACCTAACCCAAAACACACATGCCATACCCAATGATTCCACCCACCTCATTACAAACTCCACCTTCACACCAACCACCCATAGTTCCCCATCAGATCTCCCACTTTCCCAACCCCAACATACCCCCAGACTACGGTTTTAGAAAAGAAGTTAAAGGTTTGGTATACAAATGCAGATGGTATAACAAATAAATGTGAGGAGTGGCATGAAAGAATAAAGGAGACATCCCCAGACATAATAGCACTCACAGAAACGAAACTCACCAGGATGATAACAGATGCAATCTTCCACCCGGATATCAAATCCTCAGGAAAGATAGAGGGAGCAGAGGGGGAGGAGGAGTTGCACTGCTCATTAAGAACAGGTGGGGATTTGAGGAAGTGGAAGGAATGGATGGAATGGGTGAAAGGGACTACATAGTAGGAACAATTCAGTCTGAGGGCCATAAGGTGGTAATTGCTGTAATGTACAACCCGCCACAGAACTGCAGGAGGCCAAGAGAAGAATACGACGAGAGCAACAGAGCAATGGTAGACACACTAGCCGAGGTAGCCAGAAGAGCCCACATGGGGAGAGCAAAGTTACTAGTTATGGGTGATTTCAATCACAAAGAGATTGATTGGGAAAACCTAGAGCCCCATGGGGGTCCTGAATCATGGAGAGCCAAGATGATGGATGTGGTACTGGAAAACCTCATGCATCAACATGTTAGAGACACTACCAGAGAGAGAGGTGGGGATGATCCAGCAAGACTGGACCTAGTATTCACCTTGAGTAGTTCGGACATCGAGGATATCACGTATGAAAGGCCCCTTGGAGCTAGTGATCATTTGGTTCTGTGTTTTGATTATATAGTTGAGCTACAAGTGGAGAGGGAGCAGGAATAGGAAGGGAGAAACGAAACTACAAAAGGGGGACTACACAGGCATGAGGAACTTCCTACAAGACGTTCAGTGGGAGAGAGAATTGGCAGGAAAACCAGTAAAAGAAATGATGGAATATGTGACAACCAAATGCAAAGAGGCAGAGGAGAGGTTTGTCCCCAAGGGAAACAGAAGTAATGGGAAGACCAGAACGAGTCCTTGGTTCACCCAGAGG